>JARTUT010002017.1:0-20435 GCA_030674115.1 Micraspis discolor
GACGTTTTATGAAACTGACCGGGCTCGAACGAACATCGAAATATATCACTTCAAGATGGACAGGAAATGAATTCGAGCGAAAATAGACTGAAAAATCTTCCACCGCCCATATCGAGCGAAAAATTGAAGCCGGATTTTCAAATTTGGAGCTCGCGTTCGGCTATCATCGGAATCGTATGAGAAATTGTGACATTTTGCTGCATTTACCGTGAAATTGTCGAATTTGGAATGAAGAATTCGCGGCCTTATCTCGCTACTTGGATATGAAGATTGGTACCCAGAGATGGGAAATTTCACGTAGATTCGTTTTCTACCCATCGCGGGGCGATTTATATCGTTTTCGACCGGCACGGAGGAAAACGTAGGTGCGGTTTTTGACGTTTCAGGGAAGTCGGGAGTCTAAAAATTGCCGTTTTATATGCATAATTTTCGTATAGATTTCCGGGGGCTCCGCGGCCCGTACCGGTACCACATTATGAGGAATGTCTTTTTCTTGAAAAAGCGACCGATCTCGGCCGGAGAAATGGCCCCGTTCGTCCGTGAGATCTTCCCCTTTGGGGACACTTTCGGCGATTTCGCGAAAATGGCCGATTTCGCGATTTTCTTTCGAAAATTTCCGGCGCTTTAAGAGCGCCCGGGGGGATTTCGCGGTCGCTTCTCCTAGAAGAGGATACGCCTTTTCGATCTGTTTAAGATTCCCTCTCCGAGCGGCCCTGCGGGAATGCTCAGAAACTACGCTTTCCAGGTCTCTGACAGGACCATTTTCGATTTTTTTTCTCTGGTTCCCGATCTTATCGCTTTTATTATATTGACTAGTAAGCGGGTAGATCAATAGGCCCGTAGATCCATAGGCCCATGGATCAATATAGACCATAGATCAATATAGACCATAGATCAATAGGGCCCATAGATCAATGAAGCGCGCAGAAACACTAAACACGTCAAAAAAACCCGATGAAGGCGAAAAATCATAAAAGTATTGGAAAAAACACGGAAGAATCCGAAGAAAGACGAAAGAAACCGAAGTTACACGAATGAAACCGAAATTACACGAAACAACGCGAGAAAACACGAAAGAACACCAAGTAACACAAAAATTTAATGGAACCTGAAAAAAACCCGAAACACAAAAAAGTACTTGTAAATTGCACACCCCGTATATCACCCGATCGTAAACTCATTGTAAATTGCACACCTTGTATGACATTTTATCGAAATCAGCTCCCATTCGCGAAAACTTGAGAAGAAATGCATATGAGACACTCAGTATACAATTGATTAGCTTTAAAAAAAAAAAACCAAGAGAATATCGTTGTTACTCCATCTATTCGAGTTCAGTAATTACCACGAAGGAAGTATCAAAATTATTCTATGGAGCTCCTATGTAACACCCCGTATATGTTTCGAAAATAATTTTCCGTAAAACAACCCGAAGGAACACAAAAAACTTGAGAGCGCGCAAAAAAACAGAAGAACTTGTAAAGTGCTCACCCCGTATATCACCCGATCGCAAATTCATTGTAAATCGCACACCCTGTATAACATTATACCGAAATCAGCTCTCATTCGTAGAAAACCTGAAGAAAAATGCATATGGACACCCCGTATATAATTGATTCGCAGTGGGTGCTTTCATCATAAAATACAAACCGAAAGAATATCGTTTATAACTCTATCGTTTCAAGTTCAGTGCATTCCACTAAGAAAGAACCCGACCAAATACGAAAAAACGCGAAAAAAACATGATAGAACCAAAGTAACACGAAAGAACGAAAAAAATCCAAAGGAACTCAAAAACCCCGAAGAGAGCACAAAATCAACGAAAGCGCGCAAAAACTTGAAAGAAAGCTTAAAACCCTGAGGGAGCACAAAAAACCGAAAGCGTGCAAAAAATAATGAAAGAACTTTTAAATTGCACACCCTGTATATCACCCGATCGTAAACTCATTGTAAATTGCACACCCTGTATGACATTTTATCGTAATCAGCTCCCTTACGCGGAAAAGCACGAAAGCCTGAAAAACTCTGGTGAATGTCAGCGCTACTCAGATCTGACACACTGTATATGAATCGAATATATTTTATCGAATTCAGAACCAAAACACACCGAAGGAACGCAAAAACTCGAATTTGCGCGAAAAATCAAATTAACTTGTGAATTGAGCACCTCGTATATCACATGATCGCAAATTCATTGTAAATCGCACACCCTGTATGACATTTTATCGAAATTAGATCCCACCCTCTAATTGGTTCGCAGTGGGTGCTTTTTCCATAAAAAATTCAGACGGAAAATCTCTCGAAGAAAGAATCTGGTGAAAATCAGTGCTTTCCATAAGCACAGCCTGTATAGCGATTTTTTCGAGATAGCACAGCCTGTATAGCGATTCATCGCGATCTGTGTGCATTCTTCAAAGACGAAAATGAATTAGCGGGAAAATAGAGCCTGAAATGACGATTTTCAAACGCATATTTGAGGTGTTTTCTTGCGATTCACGAAAAGTGGTAGGTATCTAGAGATTCGGAATCTCCTGTAGATTCTTATTCGAGTGCTTGAAGGCGCAAAATCTTCCACCGCCCATATCGAGCGAAAAATTGATGCCGTATTTTTCAAATTTGGAGCTCGCGTTCGGCTATCATCGGAATCGTATGAGAAATTGTGACACTTGACCTCGAATTTTCGAGTAAATTGCCGAATTTGGAATGAAGAATTCGCGGCCTTATCTCGCTACTTGGATATGAAAATTGATGCCCAGAGATGGGGGAATTTACTCAAGTTTCATTTTCTACCGCCGAAAATGCGTTTAGAGGCTCGAGGGCCCGCACTGAGCGAAAGCATCATGGGTGATTTTGACGTTTCGCGGGGCTGGCGAAACTAAAATTGCCGTTTTACTTACGAAATTTTAGCCTAGAAATAGGGGCTCCGGAGTTCTAATGGGTTCTAAGGAAACCGGACGTCCTCGCTCTCGGAATATGTGGCGAGTCCGGGACGCTGGGCGTTTCGGCGTCGGAGCCTATTTATTTTTTTCTGAGGCACTTTAGGCGATTTCGCGAAAAACGTCATTTTCGCGATTTTCGTTTGAAAATTTCGGCAGCACTTTAAGAGCGCCCGGGGTGGTTTCGATGTCGCTTCTCCCAGAACAGGATACGCCTTTTCGATCTGTCTTAAGATTCTCTCTCGAGCGGCCTGCAGGCCGCTCGGAAAACCTTTCGGGTCCTAACGGGACCACCTGTCAAAATTTTCTCTGGTCCCCGATCTTATCATTTTAATATATTAGACTAGTAAGCGGGTAGATCAACAGGCCCGTAGATCCATAGGCCAGTAGTTCAATAGGCCAGTAGTTCAATTGACCCAATTGATCAATATGAACCATAGATCAATATAGACCATAGATCAATAGGGCCCATACATCAATGAAGCGCGCAGAAACACGAAACACGTCAAAATACCCGTTGAAAGCGAAAAAACTTGAAAGAACTGGAAAAAACACGAAGAAACGCGAAAAATCACGAAAGAATCCGAAGAAACACGAAAGAAACCGAAGTTACACGAATGAAACCGAAATTACACGAAGCAACGCGAGAAAACACGAAAGAACCCCAAGTAACACAAAAATCCAAAGGAACCTGAAAAATCCCGAGAGAATACATATAACTTGAAAGCGCAAAAAAACTCAGAAGTCACGCGAAACACCCCGGAGAAATACAAAAAACTGAAAGCGCGCAAAAAAAAAAAGTACTTCTAAATTGCACACCCTGTATAACATTTTGTCGAAATCAGCTACCATTAGCGAGAAAACTTGAAGAAAATGCATATGAGACACTCAGTATACAATTGATAAGCAGTGAAAAAAAAACCAAAAAGTATAATATCGTTGTAACTCCATCTATTCGAGTTCAGTGGATACCACGAAGGAAGTATCAAAATTATTCTATGGACCTCCTATGTAACACCCCGTATATGTTTCGAAAATAATTTTTCCGTAAAACAACTCCGAAGGAACACAAAAAACTTGAAAAAACTTGAGAGCGCGCAAAAAAGCAGAAGAACTTGTAAAGTGCTCACCCCCGTATATCACCCGATCGCGAATCCATTGAAAATCGCACACCCTGTATGACATCATACCGAAACTCAGCTCGCATTCGCGAGAAAACCTGAAAGAAAAAATGCATATGGGACACCTTGTATATAATTGATTCGCAGTGGGTGCTTTCATCATAAAAATCAAACCGAAAGAATATCGTTTATAACTCTTTCGTTTCAAGTTCAGTGCATTCCACCAAGAAAGAACCCGACCAAATACGAAAAAACGCGAAAAAACATGATAGAACCCAAAGTAACACGAAAGAACGAAATAAATCTAAGGAACTCGAAAAACCCGAAGGAGCACAAAATCAACGAAAGCGCGCAAAAACTCGAAGGAAAGCTTAAAACCCCGAGGAGCACAAAAAACCGAAAGCGTGCAAAAATAATGAAAGAACTTTTAAATTGCACACCCTGTATATCACCCGATCGTAAACTCATTGTAAATTGCACACCCTGTATGACATTTTATCGTAATCAGCTCCCTTACGCGGAAAAGCTCGAAAGCTAAGAGAAAAACTCTGGTGAATGTCAGCGCTACTCTGATCTGACACACTGTATATGAATCGAATATATTTTATCGAATTCAGATCCAAAACACACCGAAGGAACACAAAAAACTCGAATTTGCGCGAAAAAAATCAAATTAACTTGTGAATTGAGCACCTCGTATATCACATGATCGCAAATTCATTGTAAATCGTTCACCCTGTATGACATTTTATCGAAATTAGATCCCACTCTATAATTGGTTCGCAGTGGGTGCTTTTTCCATAAAAAATTCAGACGGAAAATCTCTCGAAGAAAAAATCTGGTGAAAATCAGTGCTTTCCATAAGCACAGCCTGTATAGCGATTTTTTCGAGATAGCACAGCCTGTATAGCGATTCATCGCGATCTGTGTGCATTCTTCAAGGACGAAAATGAATTAGCGCGAAAATAGAGCCTGAAATGACGATTTTCAAACGCATATTTGAGGTGTTTTTCTTGCGATTCACGAAAAGTGGTAGGTATCTAGAGATTCGTAATCTCCTGTAGATTCTTATTCGAGAGTGCTTGAAAGGAGCTAACAATCTTCCACCACCCATATCGAGCGAAAAATTGATGCCGGATTTTCAAATTTGCAGCTCGCGTTCGGCTATCATCGGAATCGTATGAGAAATTGTGACACTTGACCTCGAATTTTCGAGTAAATTGCCGAATTTGGAATGAAGAATTCGCGGCCTTGACTCGCTACTTGGATGTGAAAATTGGTACCCAGAGATGGGAAATTTCACGTAGATTCGTTTTCTACCGATCGCGGGGCGATTTATATCGTTTTCGAGCGGCACGGAGGGAAAACGTAGGTGCGGTTTTTGACGTTTCAGGGAAGTCGGGAGTCGAAAAATTGCCGTTTTAAATGCATAATTTTCGTATAGATTTCGATGGGCTCCGCGGCTGGGCTCGTAGCCACGCATGGGGACGTTCCTCGTCCAGAAAAAGCCCCCTCTCCCCGCGAGATGCTTCGGCTTCATAGGAGTACTTTCGCCCGTTTATCGCCTTTGGGCGATTTCGCGAAAATGGCCGATTTCGCGATTTTCGTTTGAAAATTTCGGCACTTTAAGAGCGCCCGGGGTTTTTGGGGTCGCTTCTCCTAGAACAGGATACGCCTTTTTGATCTGTTTTATGATTCCCTCTACGCTCTACGCTTTCCGGGTCCCTAACGGGACCACCTGTCAAAATTTTCTCTGGTCCCTGATCTTATCATTTTATTATATTGACTAGTAAGCGGGTAGATCAATAGGCCCGTAGATCCATAGGCCAGTAGTTCAATTGGCCCATGGATCAATATAGACCATAGATCAATGAGGCATATATATCAATGAAACCCAAAGGTCAATGAAGCGCACAGAAATATGAAACAGTTATCTGTTTTTCAGCTGACCATCATCGTATGATGGGCAAGAAATGATTCTGATGTAAAGGTTTGCTCTGAGAGAATTTCAATAGATTTCATTCCTCTTTCATAAATTCTAATGATCACCAATTTCAGAATGATATATTATTTACAGAAATACATTAATGAAATGAACATATGATTTTTAAAGGAAAAAATTTTCCATGTTATCGATGGCATATCCTGATTCTAGCTAGATATTCTTTTCTCTCTTCGACATATATACAGGGTGAGTCTTTGACCACTGCGTTAAATTTAACCAGAGATTCTTGACGTCAAAAGAAACATTTTTTCCTATAACATTTTTTCCAAATTTGGCCCTGTTCAAAAGATATAGGTGTTGAAATTTCATAAAAAAATTGCATTTTCACCTGTAATATTCAAACGATAATCTCAATTGAAATGATCTCTTGTAGAAGGTTTTGATAACAGTCATGCATGTTTTGGCATCATTAGATTTATTCCATGTCTTGTGGGTTTCTCACTACTACCGTGCAGATTGGTTAAATTGCATGAAAAACAAATATCGCTTGAACTAAAGGTCCTTATCTTGTAATTCCTGGAATCATTAGTCATTTTACAGATAAAATCATTCTTCATGTTTCCTCCTAAATTGCACCATTCTCGAGATATTTGAAGTTGAAAGGAATTAAATCAATATAATTTTGTCCAAATTTTCTGATTTTGCCAAATCCAACTCTGTGCTGAAATGATTCAATAATCAGATTTGTTCAATGTTGCCATATTTTATGTCTTTATTAAATATTTCTACAAAAAGTTGGGGAAATCTCTCCAGTCTATGGTTCCACCACTAAACACTATAGATGAAATTAACCACTGAACAATTTTTATCTAACATTCACCACAAAATCTAAATTGCAATTTGCTGTATTCATTATTGATGATCTCTTGCACTTTCTTTAATATTTTACCTAGAGTAATACTCCATAATAAATAGAAAAAAAGATTTTCATCACTCACATAGGTACTTCGGTATGTTTTCATGATCCCGTTGAATTAGGTAATGTATTTTCTGTCAGGACCTATTGAATTGAAGACTTTTTTTTTATGAAGAGCTGGTTCTTCATAGCTCCTGACTTTCCAGGTTCATCAAATTATATCTATTCTAACATAGGAATGCTTCAAATTAAAAGCTTATATGAGTTTTGAAAACTTCTGAACCCAGTCTCCTAGAATTGTTTTTAAATTTATAGAAGATTTTTCACATCTTTATTTCATACACTGATTCAACCTGGTTCACAAACTTAGGAGATAACAGAATTTGAGTTTGTTATAATATTTCTGAATGTTTGTTATGATGCATGTGTAATTAAAATTCCCTCAATATTGAAACTGAAAGCTATAAGCTCATAAACAAGAAAGATTAGAATGCTGTTTCTGAACATAATCATTTCATATTGAATTGAATAATTTCGAATTTTCGAAATTATCCTCACCAATATTTGCCACATTTTTTAAAAAGGCTACAAATAACTGCTGAAAGTTTTAAGACGTGAAATTCAAGTAGAATCAAAACAACAAGAAACCACAGAACACTATTTTTTGGAACTACTCACCACAGAGACGTTATAATAACATTTTAATGTGGTAATAATTCACTCTGGTTTTTCTGAGAACAATCATCATAACTGAATATCAATAATGGTTAGAGATATTATCTTTCATGAAAAAAAAAGTTTGCAATTATTAATTTTTTTCTCTCCTGGGGTTCAGTAATAAATTAATATTCTATGGTAAGGTATTAAAATTTGACATAATCTATGAATAACCATTATTCAATATTTACGTTTTTGTTTACATAATTAAAACTACTCTGATTATAAAAACCAAAATTTACGCACGTTCAGTAATTAATTATAAGCTAAACAGAACAGCTTCATATTAATGATCTAACTTTATTTTTTCATTAAGGGACACCTAGTTGGTGTTTCAGATGCAAATTTAGGTGATCAAACTTAATTTATTCATGCAACTATAATTGCACACCTAAATCTGGGAGTACTTGTAATATCCTAAGTAAATTGTTATTGGATTCAGTACAGAAAATAATAATCCAGCAAAGTAATATCACTTTAAAAAAATTAACTTTATATTTCATATTCTTGTTTCAAACTGCTCGTTAACTACATAAAGAGCAGTATCAGTGTGGATATTATGATGACTGTCCATTATCAATAAATATTTTCTGTGATTATGTGAATAATTAAAAACAAAATTACCATAAACAGTATAATTTATTTATAAAACGGAGAATTTCAAGTTTTCAGATATTTATGAGTTGACATGATGTGAGAAAACTTTGCTAATAGTAATTCCAGAAGTAGAGCATATAACATGCGGATATAATGCCAGAAAGCAATAGTGCTCTACTATGAATGATATCCAAACAGGAGCCTTCGAACAAGAGGACTTTCATTCAAAATTTGCAGAGAATATTGGTGTATGGTTCACTATCTCTGAATTGGATGAATATTGGACAGGTGAGAACCAGAAGAATGGATAATACTGTTGGTGATGCATTGGAAAGAAATTAGAGAATATCCTGAGAGTAGTACTAGATGGTTAGAATTGCGATATAATATTTCGCAATCTACAGTATATCCCAGCTTGAAAGATCAAGGACTATATCCTTATCATGAAGGGAAGTATAAACATTTTATGCTAACAGATTGGCTTCTGTTAGTGTCATTTTATTCACCGATGATGCTGAATTCACAAGGACAGGATTTTCAATTCCCACAACACTCATATATGGACAATAGGAAATCCTCATGCAACAAGGAAATGGGTCATCAACATCAATTTGGTGTGAATATATGGACAGGCGTTGTAAATTGCTAACTACTATCAAGAAGACTGACAGGAGATATATACCTGGATGTTCTACAGAACGTTTTGGATGATTTATTAGATGAAGTGCCACTGCATATTTTGTGCATATATTAAGCAATTAGGCAGCAAACCAAATCTAGGAACATTTAGTTGAGAATGTCCAGAATTTCCTCTTGAGGAGACAAAATGCTTCAAGATTAACCTTAGATTCTGTCTTTCTTGAAATCAATATCTGACAACTGAAAGTTAATGTAAGTTAGTTGGTGTCATTTAAAATAAATTGTGTAACTCACGAATAGAAAGTCATTTTATTCAGAGCAAATGTTCGAAATGTCCACCATCAGAATTCAGGCACGCTTGTGCTCTTCTCAGAAGAGAACTAAGGACATTCTGCAGTATATTAGGATTTTCCCTGATCCGGTTTGCTTCATCTTCCACATGTTGTTTCAGTTCTTCGATGGTACTGATAGTATTGAATAAATTAGTTGTTTCATGTACCCCCACAGAAAAAAAATCAAATGGATTTAAATCTGGGGATCTGGGAGGCCATGCTACAGGCCCATAACGCTCTATCCATTTGCTCCCAAATCTTTCATTCAAATAGTTCCGCACCGCTCTTGAGCTGTGCGGTGGAGCACCATCATGCTGCAGCCACAAATTGCGCAAAATATTGAGTGGCACATCATCTAATAAAGCATCCAAATCGTTCTGTAGAAAATCTAGGTATATATCTCCTGTCAGTCTTCTTGATAGTTCCTGAGGTCCTAATAGTTGGCAATTCACGATGCCTGCCCATATGTTCACACCAAATTGATGTTGATGTCCCATTTCCTTTGTTGCATGAGGATTTTCAGTTGACCATATATGAGTATTGTGGGAATTGAAAATACCCTCCCTTGTAAATCCTGCTTCATCGGTGAATAAAATAGTCTTTATAAAGTTATTGTCTTCTGCATGTTTAGTTAATAACCATTGACAGAATGCAATTCTTTTCGCAGGATCTGTTGGTAACAGAGCCTGTACTTTCTGTACATGATAAGGATGTAGTCCTTGATCTTTCAAGCTTCGATATACTGTAGACTGCGAAATATTATATCGCAATGCTAAGCGTCTAGTACTACTTTCAGGATGTTCTCTAATTTCTTCCAATACATCATCGATAGTATTATCCATTCTTCTGGTTCTCACCTGTCCATTATCCACCCAATTGAGAGATATTAAACCGTAATCCAACATCCTCTGTAAATTTTGAACGAAAGTCCTCTCGTTTGGAAGCCTCCTATTTGGATATCGTTCATGGTAGAGCACTCTTGCTCTTCTGGCATTATCTCCGCATATAAAATATGCTCTCAACATATCCACCCTTTCTAAATTTGAAAACATAATTGAAATGTTCAAATACAATTGAATTCAAATTTTGAATTTCAATTGTTAATTTCTTCTTCTATGTTCCAGTTGTGCCAATAGATCCATCGATATGGATAAATATATAATATCACACAATCTATTTTATTCATTGCAATTTCTTCAATCTTATCAATAATCTTCATTATTTCCTATTTGAATTGAATCGTTATTGTAGTTTATTATTATCATCATTAAGGTAGGAAACTCAATTTTTTCATAGCATTGTGTATCTCTATGGACATAACAAAAAAGGTTATAATAGTCTATGGTATGAAATAGTTTAACCTGTTTTATTTCTAGTTCAAATAATTAACCAATAACAGAAAAATTTGCAGAATATGGTGTTTTTTTATCTGTGAGATGTTTATCAGATGAATATTTGGAAAAAAAAAACTTTGTTAAATCAGAGATGTTGGATGTCAATAGAAATTATGCGAATGAAATTAAAAATACATATTATATCTGTAAATAGAATAATGCATCAAGTTTTGTGAAAATCTGTGGAAAAGAATTTCATATTGTTATGCTAACACTTGCTTGAACAACCATAAATGGACATCATTCATTGTTTTGAGGATTTCGAAAAAGATTTTGATATTTTTAACAGTATGATATCAAGAAAGTCTGTCAAGGAGAAGAAAGTTCAGAAATATCAGTGTTTGGAAAATCATAGATGATTTTTTCTGGCTTTGAGTGAAAAAAAAGCAATGTGACAACATCATGCCTTCGAAGTTTTCATAGAAATGATGGTTTTCATGATTTGGAAATCTTAAGAAGAAAATTACAAATGTATAATGATAACATCCAATAATTCTGAGGTTTTTTTGGAATTTCTCACTAGAAAGGGATGGTTTATAATCTTGAAGTAGAAAGATATTATAGTAGAACAGCAAAAATATGTTTATGGTGTTGAATTTTTTTTTTTAACGGAAAATTAGTATTTTGTATCTTCCTTCTGGATATGGACCTAATACGATGAAATATGAGTGAGTGAATCATTTCTTAGAGGGAGAATAATGTTTTTGAACAATTCAGATTCAATAGTGGATGCTGTGGAAGGTATTTTTCATTCAAATTAAACTAGACTACAGAGGGGTATTTGCCCAATGTGAAAACTAAAAATGCTTATAACTTTTGAACGCAGCTGAATTTGGAAAAACCGTAATGGAAAAAGTGTTTCTTTTGATCTCAAGAACCTATGGTTAAAATTAACGCAGTGGTCAAAGACTCACCCTGTATATGTGTGTAGGCTTCTTTCGCAGGCAATATTCAGATTCATATCAAGTGCAGGTAACAAAGGGACGATACATATTAACTCATCGGCTCTGTGAAAGAAAAATTCAGGGTAAATTTCAATAATATCAATACATACATGTATTTTTAGCAAATTCAACTTGGAATAGTTTAAAGATCAATATGTTAATGAATGTCAGAAATTTTGAATGTACATACCTGTTACTGCAACTCAATGTTATTAGTTGCATTCATTTATTTTCTATTCCAAGTTGCTTGCTCGTTTCGTGCGGCCCACGTATGTTCATTTCTTTCCTATGGACGCGTAACATATGTTGGAGCATATGACCTATGTCGAGCAAAGACAATGGTACGAGAAGTCGTCGTTAGAATACACGTCGACGCTCGTTCGGTGCAGTGCCACACTTTCTTCGCAATTTTTCTCGTTAATTTCTACAAATTCTCTCTACAAACTCTGGTGAAGGAAAAGGTGACTATTATAGCTCGCGAGTGCATGGACAGAGAGAATTCAGCCGTACTGAGAAACCAGGTAGGCTATACTCCAGCATTCGATTCTCTTTTCGAGTCATTTTTATCAGAATTTCATTGTTAATTTTTCTATTTCGTTTTCATTTAATTTTCAAAGGCCCTTGTTGTGCCAATACCTAAATTGAAAATGAATACTTTGAAAATGCTGGAAAAATGGTAATTTCATTGAATCGCTCTACTTTTGAAATATAACCTATTCAAAGCTGTTCTTTTCCTTTCTAATGGAAATACTTGAGAGATGTCTGAAATCGAAATCATTTCAGAATGTCTTTTTTTTTCATTCCTCATAAAATAAATACCTTGAAGCTAAACTAAACAGTGTCAAGCCATTCCAATCTCAAATTCAAGTCGATTCCATAAATTAATAGATATTCCTTTCAGATGAAGCTATTCAGTTAGATATTCTTTTCTCTTTTTGACATATATGATGGTATGCTTCTTTCGCAGACAAAGTTCGGATTCATATCAAGTGAAGGTAACAAAGGGACGATACATATTAACTCATCGATTTTGTAAAAAAGATATTTAGAGTTAATCTCAATATCAGGACGTACAACTTTGACTATTTTAAAGAATATTTAAAAATTGCCAGAATGCTGTTTCTTTTGCAAAAATTGCGAAACGGCTATCAATATTGCAATGAATGTCTGGAATATTGAAGGAACATACCAAAATTGAGGTTGGTTATTTTGAAAATACTGGAAAACATGTTTTTTCTGTTCAGTTATTCGATAAACTTGGTCTAAATCCATTCTATCACTCAAGTTTTGAAATATAACCTATTCTCAGCTATTTATTTTTCCTTCAAATGAAAATGCTCATAAGATACCTGAAATCAAAATCATATTTCAGAATAATTTTTCTTCCATTTCTCATAACATAGATAGCTACCTCAAAATTTTTTATTCCTTCCAGATGGATATATAATTATTAACTAAAAATAAAAGGAATAAATCATTATGAAAGGTGAATATAAAAATAATATTACCATTAACAGTCCATTTCCAATAATTTTCCTATAGAATACATATTTTGTTACTTATGTTTTCATATTTTCAAATTTTCATGAATTCTAAAAGAAAAAAAAAGATTATAACAGGCATTATATTGAGATTATTCACCTTTTTACCTGCTTTTCAGAGAAACGAAAGTATCTAAAAAACCCGAAAATGCGCAAAAAACAGGAAAGAGTTCAAAACAATCGTGAAATAACGTTAAAACATACAAAAGAACTTAAAAAAATTTACGAAAAAAACAACTTGAAAATTATTTTGATTTATTTATTTTGATTCATTTATTTTGATTTATTTATTTTTCTCTTTTTTCTCTTTTCTTATAATTTTCTCTGCAGCGACCTTTCCATTTCTAAAAAAAAAAAAAAAAAAATATTAAGTATTTTCTATAAAAAGAATCATTACTAATTCAAAAATTGCTCATATCAAGTGCTGATTTAACTGTAATACTATGACAATTCTATAGAATATATCTATATTTACAGTTATATTCGTCTCATTAGATCTGGAATTGAACTCAAAATTCCCAGTGGTGTACCATGATATTATGCATTTAGCCAAGCCCACTCGTGAAACATGACAAAGAAAGCATTGAAGAAGACATTAACAGTTTGTAACCAATTAAGTGTTTATCTCTCTTCAGAGATCTGTTAGTTACTAGCCTCAGTCGGAGAGGTGGTCAGGGGTTAATAGGTTGTAGCTAGCCTGGAACCTATTTTTAAAATAGAAAGCAATCCTGAAGGCCTTGGTTTCCACACAAAAACAAATTTATCCACTTTTAGAGATTTATTAATAACATCGACTAAATTGCTCAAATTAGAATAAAAAGTTAACAGTGAAATATTGAAAAATAGCTGCTTACAATTGGATTTCAACAATGAAAATTATTATGAATAGCTTCAAAGCGCAATGTCTCAAGTGCAAAATGAAATAGAGCAGACGAAATTATATAAATTGGATATCGAATAATATTACAAAATATATAACAGAATACTTTCATTAGCAATTAAAATCCAGGTGAAGTGCTCCTATGCAGGAAAAACCATCTGATTTGGTACGATACTGTACACAGCACCATATAAGGATTTCCAGGTTCTGATCACCAAGTTTTCAGGTGTGATGGATTCTTCTTGAAGTTGGATGTTGGTCACGAAGTTCAACTTGGAAATATATATTCAAATCGAGGTAATTTTGCAGTTTAAGGACCCACCGCATTTTTTCATGTTTTGCAACTTTGGGAGGCTTATTTAGAGCCCCAAAAGCAACAATAAATGACTTTAATGAAAAAATATTAGTTTAAGTAGGGTTTTCTAACGGGATTGGGAGTGAATAGGGGTGCTGGGTGGGAGTAAGAAATATGATATAAATGCTATTTTCTGAAATTTTAGGATAGAATGATGAAGAAAAGTGGTGGAATAGGGGTGAAATAATAGTAAATTTTGAAAAAAATTTTTTTAAATTTTGAAAAAATTTGATATTCGAAAATCAATGAAAACTGTAATTTGAAGTGAAATTGGATAAATAACGAATATTTCAGGATTTATTTCAAAAATAAATTTCGAAATAAAAAATTTTCAAAAAATTAATTTTCGAGTTGAAAATTTTTTTAATTTAATTTAAAAATGTCATGAGTATTAAAGAGGAAGTTGCAAGGACAAATGAGACTTAATTTGATAATCGGAAAAAATTTAGTTGCGAAGAAAAATCGGGAGCAGGTGAGCTGAATCCAGGACTGTAATGTTCAATTAAGCAAGGTTGCCAATATGCACGATTTTTCTTATTCTTCGCTATAATGTCTCAACACATATATTTGCTACTCAATATGTATAGTCATGCAAAAAAAATTGATTTACCTTATGCAAGGGTATGGTCGGAGGGTACAAAGTTGCGGCCGCTTTCCAGAAGATGTGCCTCCGCCGACCGTAGCAAGGAATCATCCGTCTGAAGATAACATCAGCCAGATATCCAGAAAGCGATTCACGCCTGAATCCAGCTGAAGGGACATGCCTGCGAACTTCTACCCAAAGTCTCTCGACCGTTTGCGTGTAGGCACCAGTTTGAGGATCAACGAAATTTTCGAGTGATTAACTGTGAAGTGTTGGTAACCTTCGCTCTGTAGCGAATTGTACGCCCGCCATGAATCGGTTATAATCGTTGTGCCTGGGAGTACAAAACGTTTAATGATGCCGATTAAGGTTTCTGAGGTACGATTCTCTACAGGAACTAGGAATGCCTTACAACCACTTTGAACCCCTCGTTGAATTCCGCCAATAACCCATTGCTCACTCAATACACGTCCTCGGTTGTACTTCCTGTGTCCTAGCATGGCTTCGTCTATCTCTACGATTTCTCCAACCCCCCCAATCGGTTCAGAAATTCGTATGACATAGTCTTCAACGACTTCTCGACAAAAGGAAAACCAATCAACGACTGTATGTTGAGTTAACTTGAGCTCAAACATGGTATCTACGGTTTTGGATCTTCTGCTTGAAAGAAATAGGTCGACCAGGAAACATATTTGTCGCAAGCTAAGATGCATTCCTTCCAAAAACGTTCCTTTGTAAATTGAGCGGGAAAAATCGCAACGTATATGTCCCATAACTTCATCATGACTCGCTTTCCGACATCTGAATTTGTTTCTTTCGTTCGCAGAAAGCCTAGAACCACATGATTCGCAGACAGAATGGCAAGCTAATACTCCATGTTCAATGAGAAATCGACGAGCCATTTCGTCAGACGTTATCATTTGGTTAAACTGTATTATTCGTGAAGACACATTCCTGGCAGATATTGTATCCACAACTTTGTACCGTGGGGTTTCCATCTTGGAAAGCTGCCATTTTCACCTCTCTGAACTAAATAGGACAAATTCACGATTTATTTAAGCAATCACCACTTATTATATTTAAACTTATTATTTAATCGAACACTCACGCACAGTATCACATGAATATCACATTTTTATTTGGTTAATTTAAACTCACCTTTTGAAAACTAAAAAAATAAACACGACTCCCGACTCCGCACACAACAGCGCCAAAAAGTAACGAACTAATTTCGCGTAGGTCAAGCTTGTATTTAGTTAGACGATAATATCCCCTCTCTGCGGAAGGGTTGCCGGCTGTTCTATTGTTTCAATAGATAATGTCATATGATTTCGCGGTTTCTTATAAGTTTTGGCAATAGTGCATTCCACCATACAGTATAATCTAAAACCCGGTGTCGTGCGCATGACGACAGTGGACGATAGTATCCCTTCCCTGGGGTAAGGTTGCCGGCTGTTCTATTGTTTCAATAGATAATGTCATATGATTCCGCGGTTTCTTATAAGTTTTGGCAATAGTGCATTCCACCATTCGGTATAATCTAAAACCCGGTGTCGCGCGCATGACGACAGTGTTATATCTGTGAAGCTTGAATTTGAAATCGAATTGATGAGTAATGGAATATTATAACATACTCGGAAGGTATTGAGATTGTTTAATTTGTGAAAGTATTGTTTAATGATTTTAGGCGTCGTGGAAATGATTGAATATTAAAGGGTAATACATTTTGATATTATATCACCAACAGAAAATAACTTATTATTTATAGTACAGTTCAATGTAGTCGAATTTTTAAAATAAAAATTTTTTCCAATATGATTTTCACTTTAATTATGTTCGATTTAGGAGTTGTGTGCTGGTAAAACCTAATTCAGACGAAACCAACTCAACCAGACCTGCTATCATGCTATATATAGGAGTGGTCCTTAAACTGCAAATTGAAATTTTTTTTCCATTGGCCGCTGTTGGAAATGGCTCAAACTGAATTCAGACATCGTCTCTTGTAATTACTAAACTTAACCAAAGTATTCACCCCTAGCAAAATGATAAAAAATGGATAACCAAAAAAATTTTTTCCAAAAAAATTTTTTCCAAAAAATTTTTTTTTTCTAATATGTTTTTCACTTTTATTATCTTCGATTTAGGGGTTGTGTACGGTTTATACCTATCTCAGACGAAACCAACTCAACCAGACCAGCTATCAAGCTATATATAGGAGTGGTCCTTAAACTGCAAATTGAAATTTTTTCCATTGGCCGCTGTTGGAAACAGCTCTAACTGAATTCAGACATCGTCTCTTGTAATTACTAAACTTAACCAAAGTATTCACCCCTAGCAAAATGAAAAAAAAATGGATAACCAAAAAAATTTTTTCAAAAAAAAATTTTTCCAAAAAAATTTTTTTTCTAATATGTTTTTCACTTTTATTATCTTCGATTTAGGGGTTGTGTACGGTTTATACCTATCTCAGACGAAACCAACTCAACCAGACCAGCTATCAAGCTATATATAGGAGTGGTCCTTAAACTGCAAATTGAAATTTTTTCCATTGGCCGCTGTTGAAATGGCTCTAACTGAATTCAGACATCGTCTCTTGTAATTACTAAACTTAACCGAAGTATTCACCCCTAGCAAAATGAAAAAATGGATAACCAAAAAAATTTTTTTTTCTAATATATTTTTCACTTTTATTATCTTCGATTTAGGGGTTGTGTACGGTTTATACCTATCTCAGACGAAACCAACTCAACCAGACCAGCTATCAAGCTATATATAGGAGTGGTCCTTAAACTGCAAATTGAAATTTTTTCCATTGGCCGCTGTTGAAATGGCTCTAACTGAATTCAGACATCGTCTCTTGTAATTACTAAACTTAACCAAAGTATTCATCCCTAGCAAAATGAAAAAAAATGGATAACCAAAAAAATTTTTTCAAATTTTTTTTTTTCTAAAATGTTTTCACTTTTATTATCTTCGATTTAGGGGTTGTGTACGGTTTATACCTATCTCAGACAAACCAACTCAACCAGACCAGCTATCATGCTATATATAGGAGTGGTCCTTAAACTGCAAATTGAAATTTTTTCCATTGGCCGCTGTTTGAAATAGCAAACAACCAAATATTAACATCGTTTTTGTAATTGCTGAACGAAACCAAAGTAACCATACCATAGCTTAAGGAAAATTTCACAGAAAATTATTAAATATATTCTTAGCTACACTGTGATATTTAAAATGTATGAAAACATCAGACTATTCTTAATATGGCAACGTCGCCTTCGATGGTTGCGCGAATGATTGTGTTAGTTTTACGAGCGCCGTTGAGCAGAGGAATGCTTGATATCAGGTCTGTACTGAGTGCGAATTAATTTGATGTGTCGATTTCTATGAAACATTCAATTTCAATTTTTCAGGAAACTATTCATTTGTTGGTGATGATTTTGATACAGTAGTATGAAAACATCATGTAGAATCGATTGCAAGTATAAAAATTTGTATATCTATGTGGGTCCCTAAACTGCAAATTAACCCAAATCGAAAATCTGGGCTTCACCCAAAAACTGTAAAATTAACTTCTTTCAGAGACCGTTCAGTAGAACATATTATTGTCCTTGCCGTCCATGTTTCGTATAAAAGTTGTGTACTCAAGTATAACAAATTACATATGTGAATCGACAGCCATTTTCAAAAAAAAATAATAATGATCTAACAAATAAAATTGGAACTGACTTTACCTTTACATTGAATTTTGAATATGAAATGAAAAATTTTTAATGAGTGAATTGAATTGAAGGAACACTTTAGTGAAGATTTATTTTATATGGCGTGAGATTTTGAATATGAAAATGATCTGAATAATGAAATCTATAAAAATTAATTTTTGAAGCGAATGAAAATGGACCTGAACGGCAAGGATGAATCGAATTTCGTTTAAAAAAAATCTTTGTTGGGCAGAGGAGATTGTAAAACAAAAAAAATAAATATATTTTAAAATATAAAGGCATCTTACCTCAACATTTAATTGAGTTTTCACTAAACCAATAGAAACTATGAAATATCCACTAAATCTCAAAATTTAATACCAAAAATATCTATATCAAGAACTCAACTCTGAAGACTTATCTCATTCATCAGACAAAGCAGAAAAAGAAAGAATAAAATCTTCGAATAACTGATTAATACCTTATCAGATTGAAAACATGCGCTAATCTGCAAATCTGAATTCTTCGATACACGTACAAATGCAGTGGCGGTACAACAAATATGTAATGAATAAATTTAAATTTCAAAAAAAAAAGAAAAATTGTAACGATCGTATCATTACAAGTTGTTATATCATTAAATTTTCAATTCAAATTTCATCTTTCATTTCCAAATTTTTTCTAAGAAACATCGGCAGATTGAATGACATTTTATACTTTTACTCATACTCTTAATAAATACACAGTTGCTTTGACGGTTTTTAAAAAAAATAAACTAATAATTTTAATTGTTTTTATGCATTAATTGCGTAAAGATTTAAACCAACATTTATCATCAAATCAGTAAAATAATATAATAAATACACCTACATTATTGGTCACCGCATCAGCTACCTGGCTATTGACTCTTAATAATTCGAGAAGAACTTGCTGGAAAAATTTTTTTAATTTTTTTTTCTGAAATGCAGCAAAAAATGTAAACGAATCTCATTGTAAAGTGAAGAAACATGCAAAAATAATATTTAAATTTGATCAATGAAAAAAATCTAATATGATAAAAAACAAATCAAGATCGATTATTATTTAAAATTGAAAACTTACGTTTTAGTGATGAAATAATCATATTGATAACTTATTTTAAACTTGATTTGCGAAAATTGTTTTGATTGAATTTGATTTGTTGTTAGTTCTACGATTTTGATTTGTTAATTTTCATAAAATGGAATACATTATAATTATTAAAAATAATGATAAAAATAAAACTTACATTATGCGATATGTTCTATACTGAAATGAAAAAGATTAAAAATAATTAGTTCATATGAAAATATTATCAGAGTGTAAGAAAATTTGCATCTTCTATTTCGTCTTCTTAATTTTCATAAAATAAAAAGGCAATAGAATTGATGAAAAATAATGATGAGAATAACTTACGTTCGGTTTGTAGTATTTCTGAAATGAAAACAATTTAAAAATTAGTAAATATAAAAAGATTATTTCAGAGGTAAGAAAAATTGCTTCTGCCATTTCGTCTTATTGATCTTATATATTTTCTTAGAATTTAATGCACTAAAATTGATGAAAAATAATAATAAAAAATAAAACTTACTCGATTTGGCTTGTTATTCTGAAATGAAAACGATAAAAAAAGATTACTAAATATGAAAAACCTATTAATATTTCAAAGCTAAAAGAAGTTGCTTCTGCTATTTCGTCTTGCTGATCTTGTTTATTTTCATAAAATGTAATGCACTAAAATTGATGAAAAATAATGATAAGAAATAAAACTTACTGCTTGAGATCCGGTATTCGTCTGAAAAGAAAACGATTAAAA
>JARTUT010000713.1:0-20386 GCA_030674115.1 Micraspis discolor
AGATCACTATTTTCAACAAGATCACTATTTTCAACAAGATCACTATTTTCAACAAGATCACTATTTTCAACTAGATCACTATTTTCAACAAGATCACTATTTTCAACAAGATCACTTTTTCAACGAGATCACTATTTTCAACAAGATCACTATTTTCAACAAGATCACTATTTTCAACAAGATCACTATTTTCAACGAGATCACTATTTTCAACGAGATCACTATTTTCAAACAGATCACTATTTTCAACGAGATCATTTTTTTCAACAAGATCACTATTTTCAACGAGATCACTATTTTCAAGACGAGATCACTATACTATTTCAACGAGATCACTATTTTCAACGAGATCACTATTTTCAACAAGATCATTATTTTCAACAGGATCACTATTTTCAACAAGATCAACGAGATCACTATTTTCAACAAGATCACTATTTTCAACGAGATCACTATTTTCAACGAGATCACTATTTTCAACGAGATTCATTTTCAACGAGATCACTATTTTCAACGAGATCACTATTTTCAACAAGATCACTATTTCATTTCAACAAGATCACTATTTTCAACGAGATCATTTTCAACAAGATCACTATTTTCAACGAGATCACTATTTTCAACGAGATCACTATTTTTCATTTTCAACAAGATCACTATTTTCAACGAGATCACTATTTTCAACGAGATCACTATTTTCAACGAGATCACTATTTTCAACAAGATCACTTTTTTCAACAAGATCACTATTTTCAACAAGATCACTATTTTCAACAAGATCACTATTTTCATCAGATCACTTATTTCAACAAGATCACTATTTTCAACGAGATCACTATTTTCAACGAGATCACTATTTTCAATGAGATCACTATTTTCAACGAGATCACTATTTTCAACGAGATCACTATTTTCAACAAGATCACTATTTTCAACAAGATCACTATTTTCAACAAGATCACTATTTTCAACAAGATCACTATTTCGACTAGATCAGATCAACGGGATCACTCTTTTCAACAAGATCATTTTAAAGGAGATCACTTTTTTCAACGAGATCACTATTTTCAACGAGATCACTATTTTCAACGAGATCATTTTCAACGAGATCACTATTTTCAAACAAGATCACTATTTTCAACAAGATCACTATTTTCAACAAGATCACTATTTTCAACAAGATCACTATTTTCAACGGGATCACTATTTTCAACAAGATCACTTTTTTCAACGAGATCACTATTTTTAAAGGAGATCACTTTCTTCGACGAGATCACCATTTTCAACGAGATCACTATTTTCAACGAAATCACTATTTTCATCAAGATCACAATTTTCAACAAGATCACATTTTTAACAAAATCACTATTTTCAACGAGATCACTTTTTTCAACGGGATCACAATTTTCAACGAGATCACTATTTTCAACAAGATCACTATTTTCAACAAGATCACTATTTTCAACAAGATCACTATTTTCAACGAGATCACTATTTTCAACGAGATCACTATTTTCAACGAGATCACTATTTTCAACGAGATCACTATTTTCAACGAGATCACTATTTTCAACGAGATCACTATTTTCAACGAGATCACTATTTTCGTTGAGATCACAATTTTCAACAAGATCACATTTTTTAACAAAATCACTATTTTCAACAAGATCACAATTTTCAACAAGATCACTATTTTCAACAAGATCACTATTTTCAACGAGATCACTATTTTCAACGAGATCACTATTTTTCAAGATCAAGATCACAAGATATTTTCAACAAAATCACCTTCTTCAACAAGATCACTATTTTCAACAAGATCACTATTTTCAACAAGATCACTATTTTCAACGAGATCACTATTTTCAACGTGATCACTTTTTTCAACGAGATCACTATTTTCAAGGAGATCACTTTCTTCGACGAGATCACCATTTTCAACGAGATCACTATTTTCAACGAAATCACTATTTTCATCAAGATCACAATTTTCAACAAGATCACATTTTTTAACAAAATCACTATTTTCAACGAGATCACTTTTTCAACGGGATCACAATTTTCAACGAGATCACTATTTTCAACAAGATCACTATTCTCAACAAGATCACTATTTTCAACAAGATCACTATTATCAACGAGATCACTTTTTCAACGTGATCACTTTTTTCAACGAGATCACTATTTTCAAGGAGATCACTTTCTTCGACGAGATCACTATTTTCAACGAGATCACTATTTTCAACGAAATCACTATTTTCGTTGAGATCACAATTTTCAACAAGATCACATTTTTTAACAAAATCACTATTTTCAACAAGATCACTATTTTCAACAAGATCACAATTTTCAACGGGATCACTCTTTTCAACAAGATCTATTTTTTCAACGAGATCACTATTTTCAACAAGATCACTATTTTCAACAAAATCACCTTCTTCAACAAGATCACTATTTTCATCAAGATCACTATTTTCAACAAGATCACTATATCCAACAAGATCACTATTCTCAACAAAATCACTATCTCCAACAAGATCACCATTTCAAACGCGATCTCTATTTTCAACATGACCTTTATATTCAACGAATCATTCTTTTCAACGAAATCACTAGTTTCAACGAGATCACTATTTTCAACAAAATCACTATTTTCAACAAGATCACTTTTTTCAAAATGATCACTAATTTCAACAAGATCACTATTTTCAACAAAATCACTATTTTCAACAAGATCACTATTTTTAAAGGGATCACTTTTCTTAACGAGATCACTATTTACAACAAAATCACTATTTTCAACAAGATCACTATTTCAAACGAGATTTATTTTTTCAACGAGATCACCATGTTAACAAGATTACCATTCTCAACGGGATCACTATTTTCAACGAGATCAATACTTTCAACAAGATCTGTTTTTTCAACGAGATCACAGTTTTCAACAAGATCACTATTTTCAACGAGATCACTTTTTTCAACGTGATCACTTTTTTCAACGAGATCACTATTTTCAAGGAGATCACTTTCTTCGACGAGATCACTATTTTCAACGAGATCACTATTTTCAACGAAATCACTATTTTCGTCAAGATCACAATTTTCAACAAGATCACATTTTTTAACAAAATCACTGTTTTCAACAAGATCACTATTTTCAACAAGATCACAATTTTCAACGGGATCACTCTTTTCAACAAGATCTATGTTTTCAACGAGATCACTATTTTCAACAAGATCACTATCTTCAACAAAATCACCTTCTTCAACGAAATCACTATTTTCAACAAGATCACTTTCTTCAACAAGAACACCATTTTCATCAAGATCACTATTTTCAACAAGATCACTATATCCAACAAGATCACTATTTTCAACAAAATCACTATCTCCAACAAGATCACCATTTCAAACGCGATCTCTATTTTCAACATGATCTTTATATTCAACGAATCACTCTTTTCAACGAAATCACTAGTTTCAACGAGATCACTATTTTCAACGAGATCACAATTTTCAACAAGATCAATATTTTCGACTAGATCACGATTTTCAACGGGATCACTATTTTCAACAAGATCACTATTTTCAACAAGATCACTATTTTCAACGAGACCATTTTTTTCAACGAGATCACCATTTTCAACGAGATAACTATTCTCAACGAGATCACTAATTTCAACGAGATCACTGTTTTCAACGATATCACTATTTTCAAGAGATCACTATTTTGAACAAGATCACTTTTTTCAACAAGATCACTATTTTCAACAAGTTCACTAGTTTCGACTAGATCACGATCTTCAACAAAATCACTCTTTTCAACAAGATCACTTCTTTCAACGAGATCACTATTTTCAACAAGATCACTATTTTCAACAAGATCACTATTTTCAACGAGATCACTATTTTCAACGTGATCACTTTTTTCAACGAGATCACTATTTTCGCGGAAATCACTTTCTTCGACGAGATCACCATTTTCAACGAGATCACTATTTTCAACGAAATCACTATTTTCATCAAGATCACAATTTTCAACAAGATCACAAGTTACATATTAGAATCCTCCAATATGTATGTAATATACGTTGCTATCCCAGTATATCATATTTCCATGATACTAGGAATTCACCTAAATAGGAAGGGAGGTACTATGCTACCTAGAGACTAGTTCTCTGTTAGTTAAGGCATTATTGTATCCATTGTTGTGACTTTAACATTGTCCGCTTTGTACAATAGTCAAATAAACTTTTTAAAAATTAAAGTTTAGAATCACTGAACGTAAGTGGCGCAGTCGGTAGGATACCCAAAACTATTTTTACGACAAAAATAGCGGAAAAGTAGTGTTCGTTTCAACGATTAATTGGGTATCAGAAGAAAAGTTTCCCGGACTTCGGCTCGAGCATCGACCGAGTTCCAACAGCGTGGTTTATCAAAACCAGTGAACAGAAAAAGTTCATAGTTAAGAGAAAAACCAATTCATCGGCATTCAGGAGGAGAAATTATAGTTGGGTACGGAGTTTCTATAACGAAACTGCCTGCTATAATCGCTGTATCCCCTGAAGCAGAAGAAAAAGAAGAAAGAAATTCCACATGAAGCCTTTAGCGTAAGTTTCACTCCTTCTATCCATTTTAATATCCCATACTTGATTATTCAAAATTTTGTTTTCTATTTTTATTTTTTCTTCTTTCTTAGTAATTAGACAATATCGTTCTAATATAAACAATAGGCTAATTTCAATTAAAATTAATGAACAACAGAGATCGCAGTCCTCTAAGAAGAAATACAGTAGAAATGGCAGTTCCTCAAATTCAAAAACATCACATTGATTGTATTCCTGAATATGATGGCAATCCAGCAACTCTAGCTATTTTCATTCAATCCAGTGAATATTTGATCAGTACCTTTTCAGACCAAAATAACTTGCAAAATCCACAAAACGAATTTCTTTTGAGAGCTATAGTAGGCAAATTAACGGGAAGAGCTTTGAATTTATTAGGAAGTAGAGGAAATTTAAGGAATTGGATATCAATTAAAAATTTACTGTTACAATTTTTCTCTGATCAAAGAGACGAAAATTGTTTAGTTGGTGATTTGATGCACCTTAAGCAAGAAAAAACTGAAAACCCTATTCAATTCGGCCATAGGTGTCAGGACCTTTTGTCGTTATTACTAAATAAAATTCAATTAACCGAACAAAATCAAAATTTAATCGAACTAAAAAAACAGCTTTATGAAAAACAAGCACTGAATGCTTTTCTCAGAGGCCTTAATTCTAACTTACCCATTAGATTGAGAAATCCTAGAACATTAGAAGAAGCAATGACATTTACAATCGAAGAACAAAATTTTGCTTATTCCAGACGAAATCTTCATTATAATCAACCCCAATCTTTTTACAATAGACCAACTCCACAGATTAGACAATTTACAAATACACAAAGACCTATTTTTCAAAATTTGAACCCTCCTTATTCTGCAACTCAACCTCACGTGAGACCGATATTAAATCGTCCCAACACATCACAAAATAGAAGCTCTCAAACTAGAACTCAACCGCAAAGACAATCACAGCCTACCCCAATGGACACATCTTCATCGAATACAAGACGTACAGTCACACCACAATATAGATTTCAACCGACAGGACAAAGAAATTTCATTTCAGAAGAACTTTTTCAGCAAGAAATCAATGACGAACTAAATCAACACGACCAAACTGATTTCTATGAAGACATTAACCCATTTATGACTGACTGTGAAAATTATAATGAACAATATTCAGAAGATCTAAACGAAATGCCTCATTCGGAAACTTCGGAAAATTTTCCGTACATTACAGCACATCAGGATCACACTTAATAAACCTAACTAATATTAATAGTTCAACGCTACCCTACATCAAAATTCCGCATGTAGGATTAAAATTTATGATTGACACAGGAAGTTCAAAAACCTTAATCAGTCCTAGAATAGTCCAAAAATTCTACCAAAATTTTATTAAATATGCACCATTCAAAATTAAGACCGCACACAAAATAACATATCACGATTACGTGGCTCACATTCCACTTCCAAAAATTTTTAAAACAAAGGAATATTTCGATTTCCATATATTTGAATTCAACGAAGAATACGATGGTCTGATAGGAATGGACTTACTCAAACATTTAGGTGCCAATATCGATCTGAAGAAAAATGTTTTGTACACTAAAAATGGACCCATACCACTTTACTTTAAAAAATTGCATGTTCATACGATCTTCCAGCAAGATCCCAGAAAGTTATAAAAGTACCTATCGAATCTACCGATGTAAATCAAGGCATCATAGAATATGTTGAAATCGCGAAAGGGATTGAAATACCACAATGCATTGTGACAATTGAAAATAACGAGGCCTTTCTAACAATTTCAAATAGTAACGAAACCCCGGAACAAATTATTATCGAACCGTTAAAAATTATCCAAATTAATAACACGGATGTAGTTCAAACTACGAAAGTAGAAGCAACATCGAAACCTGATAATTTACTAAAGGAAAATATGAAAAATCTCCGTTTGGACCATCTCAACAAGGAAGAAAAGGAAGCAATTCGAAAAATCTGCTTCGAATACAGGGACATTTTTCATTGTAAAAAATTGCCCTTGACTTTTACTAATGTAGTAAAACACGAAATTCGGACAACAGACGAAATTCCAGTATTTCAGAGAGCTTACAGGATACCAGAAGCACAAAAAAATGAAGTAGCCAAACAAGTCGAAGAATTGCTAAAAAATGACATAATTCAGCATTCTAGCAGCCCATGGAGTAACCCAGTTATTGTAGTTCCAAAGAAAATGGACGCTTCCGGAGAACAGAAATATCGTCTATGCATTGATTATAGACGTCTTAACAAAAAAAGTATAGATGACCAATACCCACTTCCAAATATTACGGAAATATTAGACAAATTGGGAAAATGTAAATATATTTCTACTCTTGATTTAGCGTCAGGATACCATCAGATAGAGATGCACCCAAGAGACATACCGAAAACAGCGTTTTCAACCGAGAGAGGTCATTACGAATTCAAACGACTTCCGTTTGGATTGAAAAATGCACCAAGAACTTTCGAGAGAGTCATGGATAACATTCTAAGAGGCATCATCAATGAAGCATGTGTAGTATATTTAGATGATATAGTAATATTTTCATCATCCTTACAAGAACATATTGAAAAATTACGCAAAGTATTTGATCGTCTTAGAGCCGCGAATCTGAAAATTCAAATGGATAAATCCGAATTTCTGAAAAAAGAAGTACAATTTCTCGGCCATATAATAACTTCCCAAGGTCTTAAACCCAATCCCATGAAAATTGATGCAATTTTACGTTATCCTTTGCCCAAAACAACGACAGAACTAAAAGGATTTTTAGGATTAACAGGATATTATCGGAAATTTATAAAAGACTATGCAGATATCACAAAACCGTTAACTATTTGTCTGAAGAAGGGAAGAAAAATTATTCATTCCAACGAATTTATGAGTGCATTCAACAAATGTAAAGAAATATTGACAAATCCGCCGATATTGCAATATCCGGACTTTTCAAAAAAATTCATCGTCAGCACAGATGCGTCAAATGTAGCAATATCCTATCCCAAGGACCTATTGGATCAGATAGACCAATATGCTACGCTTCAAGGACATTGAACCAATCAGAACAACGCTATAGCACAATAGAGAAAGAACTCTTAAGCATAATTTGGGCCACGAAGTATTTCCGTCCTTATCTATATGGTCATAAGTTCATAATATGTACAGATCATCGACCCTTAATTTGGCTTGACAAATTAAAGGAACCAAATGCAAAATTACAAAGATGGAAAATAAGGCTTGAAGAGTTCGACTATGAAATCGTATATAAAAAAGGTACAATCAATAAGAATGCAGACGCACTATCAAGAATCCAACTGAACGTTACGGACACCGAATCGCTAATAAATAATGTGGACGAAAATGAAATCGAAAAGCTACTTGACGAAGCTTCATCAGTTGAAATGGACGACTCAGATTTAGATGATATTTTGGAAAGATTGGCACCACAACAGGAGTCCAATGAAGACACAATACATTCAATAAACCCAGAGTCAGCAGACTCCACACCCATAAAAATTTCATCCGATGTGATTGATTCTAAACCAAATCAATACTTTATTCAGGAAGTTTATAGAAATCCGAACCCAGTGAAGAAAGAATTCGTGGGAAAAATAAAAAAATTTTTCGTTCAAATCAGCACTTCCAACAATGAAGATGAGATAATTAAATTTCTCAAGGAATACACGGCCGATAAGAAGAGATACTATTTCCATTTCGATTCCGAGAATATGTTCCGAACATTCAGCAATGTTGTAAACAAGATATTCAACAGATACGGACCGGATATAATATATTGCACTGAAAGACGAGAAGTAATCCAAGATGAGGAACTTATCACCCAAGCGATACAATTTCAACACGAAGGAAAAACAAATGATCGAGGAGTTAATGAAACCATCCAACAACTTCAGCGTAAATATTATTTTCCCGCCATGAAAGAACATGTCTCGAAATACATAGCAAATTGCGAAGTTTGCAAAAGGAATAAATACGAGAGAAATCCACCACAAATTGATATGATGTTAACAGATACTCCATTCAGACCCTTCGAAAAATTACACATTGATATTTACACTTTGGAAAATACTAGATTTTTAACTTTGGTAGATGCTTTTACAAAAGTAGGTCAAGCAATCAAACTAAAATCCAAAAACGCGGTCGACATATTTCACGCCCTATTGGAATAGTTCTCTTACTATGGAACACCATTAAATATTAGTTCGGATCAAGGAATGGAATTTTTCAGTCATGTCATTAAAGAATTATTAGAAATTCACAAAATAAAAATCCATTTTACGACAGCACATCATCCAGACTCAGACGGAATCATTGAAAGATTTCACTCAACTATTGCAGAGCATTGCAGAATACTAAGATCACAATTTAAAGACCCTGTAGAAATAATCATTAAATATGCAATTATAGGATATAATAATTCAATACATTCGACCACGAAATTAACACCTTTCGAACTCACATTTGGTCACACAAAATTTAAAGATCCACTAGATATTATTTATGATAAGCAAATGTTCAGCGATTACGTACAGAAGCATAAAGAGAAACTAGCCCTTTTATATGATAGAGTTCATTCGAACATATCGACAAATAAAAACAAAATAGTCCAAAAAGTTAATGAAACAGCAAATAATCCATTCAAAGAGGGTCAAATAGTGTACGAAAAAGTTACAAATATGTGCGAAATAAAAGCGGCCCAAAGTTCAGCGGACCATTCAAAATTACAAAATTGCTCACGGGCAATAGAGCACTGATTCAAAAAGTAGGGGGAAACAAATCGAAACAAAACATTGGTCGTACAGTTCATTTGAAAAATTTAAGACGACCTATTGTTTCAGGTTCACCGCCATTACGACCATCCTCGGAGTAGTAGTAAATTGTCAAGTAAAATTTACACAAGTTACAGACAACCCAGGACTTATACCAATAAATAAAGGAATATCACACAACATAATAAAATATTGGACCCTTATACAAATATTCGACTTATCTAATATAACCAACGAATTTGACAAACTAATAACTAGTTATCAAAAGATTAATACATCATTTCATAATTCCCAGCATGGAAAAAGTTATTTGCATGAAATTCAAAATCATAAATACTTATTAGAATATAAAATCGAAGAATCGAATAAAAAATGCAAACAATTATTATCAATAACTGAAAAAAGACACAGAAGAGGTTTGTTTAACGGATTAGGAACAGTTTGGAAGTCAATTACAGGCAATCTAGATCAAAACGACGCTGATAAATATGACGAGGCAATTCAAAATTTGAAGAACTCTCAACAGAAATTGACTAATGTGGCCACCTTGTAAATAAGTTTAACAGAAAATTCTTCACACTCTTTTAACAATTCAATGAGTAAATTACATCATAACCAAATACTCCTGGAAAGCAAAATTAATCAACTAAGTTTCTGGATGAATTCATCAGCAATGGATTCCTGGGATGATTTCAATTTCATTGTACTAAATTCAGTTTACACACACATTACCTAGCTGTAGACATAATTAATGAAATTTTCAATGATATAGAAATAGCTATCTCGTTTGCTCATACAGGAACATTACACACATCCATCATTTCTCATGATGAATTGAAAAAGGAACTGTATTTAATTCAATCAAAAATTAAAGAAAGCCAACTTCCATTTTTGATAAAAGATGAAAATATTTTCCAATATTATTTTTGCATAAAGGTTAGGGATTCATTAGTAAAAATCAAGTCAAATTCATTCTAGACATTCCCTTGTAGAAACTCTAAACTATAAATATTATGAATTATTTCCTCTTCCCATTCTTAAAAACAACTTTTATCAAGTCATCATTCCCAAAACGAAATACCTTTTCTTAAGTGAAACAAAATACGCTCTATTTAATGGACCATGCCAGGAAATATTCCCTACCAACTTTTATGCGAAGAAAATACCATGAATATATCACCGAGCAATCCCTGTGAAGTGGAGCTCCTCAGTGTCTCCAAAAACTACTCGAAATGCAGACCGAGACCAATAAACATCGAAGGAGTTCGAGTCCATCAATTAGCAACAGACCATTGGATGGTGGTGACAACTAATGAAGAAATTACTAGAGTGAAATGTGCCGGAAATTCGGAAAAACAAATTTTACGCGGAACATTTATCATATTCATTCCGCCGAATTGTGAAGTGAGTGTAGGAAAAAATATTCTGAAAAATTGGAGAACCAGTGCTTCCAAAATAAAAATTGTGCATTTACCTAGTGTGAACATTCAGAAATCACCCAGCCCAAGAAGAATTGATCAAGTTCCCTTAGAACTAGACAGTATTGTTCTTGGTAACTTAAAAGAGATCGAAATGCAAATTGAACATTCAAAAAACCAAATAATGTCAATGCAAAATCCAACTTTACATTATAATAATATTAGTTTATATACTTTAATCATTTATATCATAATTGTCTTTTTGATTTTATACTTCATATACCATAAGCTTAATTATTATAGAATGAAAAATTATTCTAAGCAGCAAAAAAACAACCCATTACAAGATATTGAGCTCAAAAATTAGCAATTTTGAAGATAAGTTTTTTTTTTTCTTCAAAAACCAATTTTTTCACTTAGGCATGGAGGAGTTACATATTAAAATCCTCCAATATGTATGTAATATACGTTGCTATCCCAGTATATCATATTTCCATGACACTAGGAATTCACCTAAATAGGAAGGGAGGTACTATGCTACCTAGAGACTAGTTCTCTGTTAGTTAAGGCATTATTGTATCCATTGTTGTGACTTTAACATTGTCCGCTTTGTACAATAGTCAAATAAACTTTTTAAAAATTAAAGTTTAGAATCACTGAACGTAAGTCACATTTTTTAACAAAATCACTTTCTTAAACGAGATCTCCATTTCAAACCAGATCACTATTTTCAACGGTATTTTTTTTCAACAAGATCACTATTTTCAACGAGATCACTATAAACAAGATCACTCTTTTTCAATGAGATTACTATTTTCAACGAGATCAACCTTTTCAACAAGATCACTTTTTTCAACAAGATCATTATTTCCAACGGGATCTCTATTTTCAACAAGATAATTTTTTTCAATCAGATCACTATTAAGAACGAGATCACTATTTTCAACGAGATCACCACTTCATCAAGATCATTATTTTCAACGAGATCACTTTTTTCAACGAGATCACTATTTTCAACGAGATCACTATTTTCAACAAGATCAGTATTTTAAACGAGATCACTATTTTCAACATGACCTTTATATTCAACAGGATCACTCTTTTCAACGAGATCATTATTTTTAGCAGGATCATTATTTTCACAAGAAAACTATTCTCAACAAGTTCACTATTTTCAATGGTATCACTATTTTAAACGGGATCATTATTTTCAACAAGATCACAATTTTCGACGGGATCACTTATTTCAACAAGATCACTATTTTCAACAAGATCACTAATTTATACAAGATCACTTTCTTCAAAGAGATCACTATTATTAACGAGATCACTATTTCAACAAGATCTTTATTTCCAACAAGATCACTTTTTCAACGAGATTACCATTTTCAACGAGATCTTCATCAACTAGATCACTCTTCTTCAATGAGACGAATATTTTCAACGAGATCAACATTTACATCAAGATCACTTTTTCAACAAGATCATTATTTTCAACGAGATCACTTTTTTCAGCAAGATATTTTTTCAATAAGAAAACTTTTTCAACGAGATTACCATTTTCAACGAGATCTTCATCAACTAGATCACTCTTCTTCAATGAGATGAATATTTTCAACGAGATCACCATTTACATCAAGATCACTTTTTCAACAAGATCATTATTTTCAACGGGATCACTTTTTTCAGCAAGATACTTTTTTCAATAAGAAAACATTTTCAACGAGATCACCATTTTCAACGATATCACTATTTTCAACGAGATCACTATTTAAAACAAGATCACTATTTTCAACAAGATCACTATTTTCAACGAGATCACAGCTGCTGGTAGGCAAATTAACTTGGGAAGAGCTTTCAGATTTATTCTTAGGAAGTAGAGGAAATTTAAGGGTGGATATCAGTTAAAAATTTCCTATACCCAATTTTCTCTGATTAAAGAGACCAAAATTATTTAGTTGAGTGATTTAGTACACCTCTCATGAGAAAAAACTGAAAACCCTATTCCAATTTATTACATAGGTATCTAAGAACCTTTTGCTCGATGTTACTAAATAAAATTCATTAACCGAACAAAGTCAAAAATTTAATCCAGACTAAAAAACAGCTTTGTGAAAAACAGCAAGCCACTAGATACTTTTCTCAGAAAGGCCCATAATTCTAACTTTCACATTGGATTAGAAATCTAGAACATTAGAAGAAGCTTGTAGCATTTTACAGAAGTCAGAAGAACAAAATTTTGCTTGTTCCAGACAGAATCTTCATTATAATCAACCCTAATCTTTACAATAGACCAACTCCACAGATTGGGCAGATTTACAAATACCACTAGGACTATGTTTCAAATTTGGAGCCCTCACTTGTTCTGCAACTCAGCCTCACGTGGAGATACCGATGTTAAATCGTCCCCAGCACACATCACAAAATAGGCTCTCAGGCGCTGAGAACTCAGCCACTTAAAGACAATCAAAGCCTACCCCAATGGGCACATCTTCATCAGATACAAGACGTACTTGGTCACACCTGACCTGGAGTTTTAACCGACCAGGACAAAAATTTCCCATTTCAAGAAGAGGCTTTTTCAGCAAGGAAGTCAATGACGAACTAAATCAACACGACCAAACTGAATTTCTACTGAGACATGCTTCCATTTATGAGCTGACCTGAAAATTGTAATGAACAATATTCAGAAGATCCTAAACTGGAAAGTGCCTCATTCAGGAAACTTCAGGAAGAATTTTCCGTACATTACAACGCATCTGGGATCTTTACATAATAAACCTAACTAAGCCATTAATAGTTCAGCTACCCTACATCAAAATTCCGCATGTAGGATTAAGAATTTATGATTGATTTGGGAAGTTCAAGAAAACCTTAATCAGTCCTACAGAATAGTCCAAGAAATTCTACCAAAATTTGTTACCCATAAATATATACCATTTCAAAATTCAAGACCACTTTACAAAAATAACATGTCACGATTACGTGGCTCACATTCCACTTCCAAAATATTTTTTCAAAACAAAAATATTTCGATTTCCATATATTTGAATTCAACGAAAGAATACGATGGTCTGATAGGAATGAGACTGCTCCAAACATTAGGTGTAATATCGATCTGAAGAAAAATATTTTGTGCCACTCAAAGCGGGCCATACCACTTTACTTTAAAAATTACATGTTCATACGATCTTCAACAAGATCCCAGAAAGTTATAAAAGTGCCTATCGGAATCTACCAGTGTAAATCAAGGCATCATAGAATATGTTGAAATCATGAAGAGGATGAAATATTCACAATACATTATGACAATTACCAAGAAAATAACAGGCCTTTCTAACAATTTCAAATAGTAACGAAACTTGGAACAAATTGTTATCGAACCGTTAAAGTGTCAAATTAATAACACGGGTGTGATTTCAAACTACGAAGATTAGAAGCAACATCAAGAACCCTGATGGTTTACTAAGGGAAAATATGAAAAAATCTCCGTATGGACCATCTCGTAACAAAGGGAAGAAAAGGAAGCAGTTCCAAGAAAATGCTAGCGAATCTAGGACATTTCATTTATAAAAAGTCCCCTCAGCTTTTTCTAATGTAAATAAACACACAAATTTGGGTTTAACAGACAGGAATTGAGTGTTGCTTTTGAAAGCTTACAGGATTTCAGAAGCACAAAAATACGAAGTAGCCAAACAAGTCAGAAAAATTGTAAAAAAGTAGCATAATTCAAACGTTCTAACATTCATTAAGAATGCCCAGTTATTATAATTTCCAAAGAGAGAAAAATGAACTTCCAGGGAGAACAGGAAGTATCAATCACAATAAGTGAGTTATGAGCATCTTAACAAAAAAATGCATAGATGACCAATACTTGCACTTCAAATAATGCGGAAATATTAGACAAATTAGGGAAAATGCTCTGTCTCTTTTTCTCTTGATTCAGCGATCAGGATGCCATCGAATGAGAATGCCCAAGAGACATACCAAAACATTGTTTTCAACCGAGAAAGTCATTACGAATTCAAACGACTTCCATTTGGATTGAAAAATGCACCAAGGGCTTTCAGGAAAGTCATGGATAACATTCTAAGAGCATCATCAATGAAAGCATGTGTGGTATATTTAGATGATATGGTAATATTTTCATCATCACTTACAAGAACTTATATTGAAAAAGTACATAAAGTGTTTGAAAATCGTGCTTGGAGGCCATGATCTGAGAATTCAAAATAGATAAATCAGATTTCCTGAAGAAGAAAGTACAATTTCCTCAAAGCCATATATTAACTTTAAAGTCACCAAACCCCAATCCCATGAAGGTGATGCAATTTTGCATTATCCTTTACCCAAAACAACGACAGAACTAAAAAGGATTTTTCGGATTAACGAGATATTATCAAATTTGCAAAATTCATATGCAGTGCTCCACCGGAGCCAAGTAACTATTTGTCTGAAGAAGGGAAGAAAAATTCTTCATTCCAACAGATTTATGAGTGCATTTAACAAATGTAAAGAAATATTGGCAAATCCATGAAATATTTATAATATCCGGACTTTTCAAAAAAATTCATCATCAGCACAGATGTAATCAAATGTGGCAATATCCTACTCCAAGGACCTAATGGATCAGATAGACCAGTATGCTACGCTTTAAGGACATTGAACCAATCAGAACAACGCTATAGCACAATGAGAAAGAACTCTTAAGTATAATTTGAGCCACAAAAGTATTTGATCACTTATCTATATGGTTATAAGTTCATAATATGCCACTGAATCTGTCGAGCCCTTAATTTGGCAAACCACAACCAGATTAAAATAATACTAAAGTACAAAAAGATGGAAATAAAGACTTAGAAGAGGTTATTTATGGAAATCAGTATATAAAAAATTACAGCATTAATAAGAATACGGACTGCCACTATAGAATCAACTGGAGCAATTACAGACACCCAGATCGCTAATAAATGATATGGACGTGAATAGGAAGTCGAAAGCTATGACCAAAGAAGCTTCATCGGCGGTTGAAATGGACGACTCGAATTCAGATGATATTTTGGAAGGAGTTAGCACCACAACAGGAGTCAATGAAGACACAATGCATTCAATGAAACCCCGAAGGTCAATGGACTCCGCACCCATCACATTTCATCGAGTGATTGATTCTAAAGCCAAAGTCAGTAGCACCTTCAGGAGGATTTATAAATCCAGATTCCAGTGAAGAAAAGATTTATTGGAAAAAATAAAAAGATTTTTCATTCAAATCAAGCACTTCAACAGTGAAGATGAGATAACAATTAAAATTTCTCCAAGAATACCACGTGATAAGAGGAGATACCCTCTTTCCAGCTAAATTTTCGAGAATATGTTCCAGACATTCAACCAGTCTTAATAAACAAAATCTTCAACAGATGCAGACCGGATATAATATGTTGCACTGAAGACGAGAAGTAATCCAAGATGAGGAACTTATCACCTTGGTGATACAATTTCAACACGAAGGAAAAACAAATAGTCGAGGAGTTAATGAAAGCATCCAACAACCTCAACGTAAATATTATTTTCCCGATATGAAAGAACATGTCTCGATACATAGTAAAGTACAAGAAGTTTGCAAAGAATAAATACCAGGAGAAATCCATCTGAAATTGATATGATGTTAACAGATACTCATTCAGACCCTTCGAAAAAGTTACGGTAAATATTTGCGCTTTGGAAAATACTGGAATTACCCAGCTTTTTAGTAGATGCTTTTACAAAGTAGGTCAAGGCAATCAAACTAAAATCCAAAAGCTTGTGATCGACATGACTTCGCCCTATTGGAATGAATTCTCTTACTATGGATTCTCCATTAAATATTAATTTCAGGATCAAAGGAATGGAATTTTCAGTCATGTCTATTAAAGGGTAACAGAAAGTGCAAAATAAAAATCCATTTTACGACAGCGCATCATATTGACTCAGACCCAGAATCGACCAGAAGATTTCCTCTCAACTATTGTACCAGAACGTTGCACGATCTTCAGATCCTGAATTTAAAGAGCACATGTAGAAACCAATCAATAAATATGCATGTGGTGGGATATAATAGATTCAATACATTCGACCACGAGAATTAACGCGCGCCAAGACTCGTTTGATCTGCTATAAAGTTTAAAGATCCACTGGATATTGTTGCAGTAAACCAGTATTCCAGCTGATTACATTATGAAACATAAAGAGAAACTAAGCCCTTTATACGCAGTGGAATTTCATTCAGACATATAAATAAATAAAAAATAAAATAATTCAAAAAGAGTTAATGGAAGCAGCAAATAATCCACACCATTCAAGAGGTCAAATGAATATTGAAAAAATTTAAATATAACACCCGAAGTAAAAGCGGCCCAAAGTTCAAAGCGGAATATTCACAAAATTACACAAAAGTGCTCACGGAGCAATAGACGCTTTGGATTACAAAAGTAGTAGGAAACAAGTCGAAACAAGGCATTGATTACATTACCAGTTCATTTGAAATTCAAGACAAACCTAATATTTTCGGAGTTCACCTCCATTACGACCATCCCTCGGAGTAATGTGATAAATTGTCAAATAAAATTTGCACAGATTACAGATAACCGAGGACATATGCCCAATAGTAATAATGAGATATCACACAAACATAGCAAAATATTGGACATTCTACTGATGTTAAACATCTATTATAACCAAGCAGGTTGACAGACTTACTAACTAGTTAATCTAAGATTTAATGCAATAATTTCTTAATTTCCAGCATGGAAAAAGTTATTTGCATAGAATTTAAAATCATAAATACTTATTAAGAATATAAAATCGAAGAATCGAATAAAAAATGCAAGCAATTATTGTCAATAACTGAAAGAGGCTAGAAAATAGGTTTGTTTGATGGATTAAGAGACAGTTTGGGAAATCAGTGCAGGCAATCTGCAGATCGAAACGGCGCTGATAAATATGACGAAGGCAATTCAAGATTTGAAGAACTCTCAACAGAAAGTGTTATTAATAGCCACCTTGTAAAATAAGTTTATGAAGAGATTCTTCACACTCTTTTAACAATTCAATGAGTAAATTACATCATAACCATATACCTGGAAAGCCAGAATTAATCAACTAAGTTACTGGATGGAATTCGCTCAACAATGAATTCCTACGGATGAATTTCAATTTCAATTATACTAAAGTGGGTTTACATTACTATTACCTATTTGTGGAGCATGGAATTAATGGGAATTTTTTCAATGATATAGAAATAAGCCTATCTCATTTCTATCATATACAGGATTATTACACACATCCATCATTTCATATTATGAATTGAAAAGGAACTATATTTTAATTCAAATCAAAATTAAGTACTTCCATTTTTGATAAAGAAGATGAAATATTTTCAATATTATTTTTACATAAGGTTAGAAGATTCATTAGTGAAAATCAAGTCAAATTCATTCTAGACATTCCTATATGAGCTCCCGATATAAATATTATGGATTCCTTCCCTCTTCATTCTTAAAGCTTCTTTATCAAATCCCATCATTACCAAGGCAAAATACCCTTACTACTTGATGAACAAAATACGCTCTCTTCAATGGACCATGCCAGGAAATATTCCCTATATTTTTATGCATGAAAATACCACTTGATATATCACCAGAAGCAATCCCTGTGAAGTAGAACTCCTCAGTGTCTCAAAATACTGCTCAGAAATACCCAGATAAGGACAATGAAACATCAGAAGAGTTCAGGTCCATCAATTCGTGTGGACCACATTGGATGGTGGTAATAAATAATGAAGAAATTACTGAAGTGGGAATGTGCCTGAAATTCGGAAGAAACAGATTTTACATGGAACATTTATCATATTCCATTTCCACTGAATTGTAGTGGAGTGTAGGAAAAAATATTTCTGAAAAATTGGGAGAACCAGTGCTTCCAAAATGAGGTGTGCATTTACCTAATTGAACATTCAGAAATCTCACAGCCAAGAGAAGAAATTGAGTCAAGTTCACTCAGAACAGAGCAATGTATTTCTTAAGTAACTTAAAAAGAGATCAAATACTACAAATTGAACATTAAAAAACCCAAAATAATAATAGTACAAAATCCAGCAACTTTACATTATAACATCAATATTAGATTATATGCTTTAATCATTTATATCATAATTATCTTTTGATTTTTATACTTTAACATACACTATAAGCTTAATTATTATAGAGATGAAAAAATTATTCTAAGCACAACTCCGCTAACCAATCTAGAATATTGGGCTCAAAAATGCTGTAAATTTTGGAAATAAGTTTTTTCTTCCAAAACCAATTTTTTCTTTATGACATGGAAGGTCCATATTAAAATCACTCCCAATATAGTATTATAATATCTGTTACCTTTACTACAGTATATCATATTTTCCATGACACTAAGAATTCGCCTAAATAGAAAGGAGAGTTGCTATACTGCCTAGAGACTAATTCTCTGTTAGTTTAGGTATTATTGTATCCATTGTTGTAGCTTCAGCATTTATCGCTTTGTACAATAGTCAAAATAAACACACTAAAAATTAAGTTTGAAGTCACTAGACATCATGATCACATTTTACTCAGAGTCAACTTAGTCAACGATTCCATTTTCAAACTAGATCTTTATCTTTCAGCGGTATTTATTTTCAACAGAATCCCACTGTTTTTCCAACAGAGATCACTATAAATTAGATCGCTCTACTTTCAATGGGATTTCTACTTTCAGCAGGATCTACCATACTTCAATAGGATCGCTTGCTGCCCAGCAAGATCCTTATTTGTTTCCAGCAGGATCTCTATTTTCAGCAAGATGAATTTTTTAATCAGATATATTGAGCAGAGATCACTATTGTCAACGAGATCACCACTTCATCAAGATCATTCTTTTCCAAAGTGATCGCCTTTTTTTCAACGAGATCACTCTTTCCAGCAAGATCAGTATTTTCATGAATCAGTATTTTAAGCAGAAATCACTCTTTTCAACGCGGCCTTTTATATTCAACGGGATCACTCTTTTCGGCAGGATCATTTATTGCGAGCAGGATCATTATTTTCACAAGAAAACTATTATCAACAAGTTCACCTGTTTTCAGAGATTATCACTATTTTGAACGGGATCATTATTTATACAACTTGAATCACAATTTCAATAGATCATATCCATCAACAAAATCCTTCTTTCAGCAAGATCCATAGTTTATACAGGATCACTTTTTTCTACGAGATCCCTTCTTATTAACGATAATCACTATCATCAGCAAGATCTTTCTTCTCGCTAATGAGACGAATAATTTTTTCAACGTCTTACCATTTTCCAGCAGGATCACTTTTTTCAAGAAATAGATCATCTTCTTCAATGGAATAAATCTTACTCAACCATGAATATGTTTTTCAACGAAAGCACTTTCAACAAGATCATCAACATCACTCAACAGAGATCACTATTTTCAACGAGATCATTTTTTCAACAAGATCACTTTTTTCAACGAGATCAC
>JARTUT010000278.1:0-20384 GCA_030674115.1 Micraspis discolor
ACAGAAGAAAGGAGGTTTTTAGCTAAGCTGTAGTAGCTATCATACGTAAACTTGTATGGTACCCCCTTCACATTAACTTATGCTCGAACCTTCAACTCACTCAGGCGATATTGTTTGAAGATTCTAATAATGTAAGGATCCAGATTAAAAAAATTGAAAATAATGAATGATAAACGCAATTAATTTATTGATCAGTACAATATTGACACAAATCACAAATGTATCACATTTTTTATATAAAACTATAACATTTTGATTAGTTTTTAGAACTGTCCATAAATATTCTCGTCTCTAATCAATGTCCTTGGGATATAACTGCCGACAACTGAAAAATATATTTATGGAATCAGAACAATGATAGTGATGAAACTTAAATTACATAACAGGAATTGCGTATAGCGAAATCAGAGGATATTATTCGAAGTATCACGGCACAATAGATTCATCCCCACACTCCCTGTAAAGCGGTTGATCGGGGTAGACCAGGGCGCTCCAATACACTTAATTTTTAGCAAGCCGTGAAACCCTAAACTCAACGATATTCGTCATTCGGTGTTATTGTTATTCAAATTTATAATTCAATTTGGGGCAATAAATTTACATAAAGAAGCGGCGCGCGAGGGAGAGGATCCCATACGATGGAAGAGATTTGTGAGTGGTTGAAGTACACATATATCTCTGGGTCCTGAAATGGATCTTGGATATCTTCATTAAACTGAACGGTCATCTGTTAAGCCGGAATTAGTAATAAATTGCGTCTTGAAGACAAGTTGTATAGCCGGGTCCAGAAAACTCAATTTCCTGTTTAACGAATTGCGGTTTTATAAGTTGGGATGGAGAGGAGACAGAGGAATTTGAACACTTACATGGACTTTCTGGACTGAAATTATTTTGTCGATTCAATCTAGGGGTCCCGTTAGTGTATATTTTGGGGAGCTTTTTAGATGGATATCTCGGGTCGTTTCTAGAACTCGACTAGAAATTTTTGTGGTTATTCAATTAGACTTTCTTTCCGCCCTTTCATGACTTCATATATGAGGCACACAAGGAGTTACTACATTTCGTGTATTTTTTGATATCTATCAGAATCTATTCAGAAACAATAATTCTGTTTACTATAGGGTGCGAAAAAAATTTCGGTATGTTATTAAGTGAATTTTTCGGAATCTTTTTCCTCAATGTCTTCCAATCCGCCTTATGATGTATATTCATTTATTTGAGTTTTTGTTGATTCCTATTGTCTGTTCAGTCCACACTTTTTCAATGAACGATATTAGGAACGAAGTTCCTTACGGCAGGCTTGTTGGAGATAGGGATTAGGCTGCACGACCGAACTAAAAAAAAAGCGTAAGAAAAAGTCCATGGAATAAAACCGTTAAATGAGACGTGCGCAGGCGCGACAGTCGTATGCACAAGCGAGTAGTGTATAATCCTTTCTCTTTCTTCTTCTTTATTTTCGTTCTCTCATCCCTTCTCTCGCTATTACCACTCCAACCCGCCAATGCATATATATACTCATGAATTCATGGACAAGCAAGGGCGAATACTCACATTATAGATACATTTTATTCGTGAGTTTATTTTCATATTATTTCAAATCGTCAAAACAATAATATATATAGTAACAATGGCAAGTGAACTAACATGTGACTTGAATGCAATTGACACTGATAATAGCCAGAACACTGCAAACACTGAATCCAGTCACATTTTTTCTTTGAATGGAAGTTCGATTTGAGACATTCTACACAAGTGTTTTCATGTGCATGTTGAAAATTCTTTCCGGCTCACCAATTAAATGATCTTCAGTCAACACTAACAGATGCTAGAGTCAAAGACGTATTATCAGTTTGCTGATGTCATAGCTTCGATAAAAATCTGAATTGCATCAATGTATTTCATCAACATCCGAAATTACTCTTATGCATCAAGCGCAAAACAAATTTACATAGATGAGACTCTCGGATATATAAAAATTTTCAATAGATCCTACAAGTTCATCATCCGAAGACGTTTTCTCATGACGATTTTCACGCATGCTCGCCTCTAGTCCCGATTAAAGTCCCTTTGATATTGAAATCATGTGACGTTTCATTAATTCTTCCTCCGTTTCTTGTTTGAGTTATTCGCCTCGTGTTGGTCCCTGATTTTCACCGAGTCGCCTTTGATTTATCCAGAGATGGCGGATGGAAAAACCCCTTCCCGGACCCCACCCTCGCCAGAGATCCTCCTTTGTAAAAGATAAACAGCGTCGCCTGGCCATATTGGAAGGAAAAACTTTAAATTGCTTGTGTCGTTTCGAGTTCGTGGACCAGCTTCGAACGTCTGAAAGTTGCAGTATAAACTCGGCATATTAATGACCGGGAAAAATCAGAGGGTGAAGATTTCTAAACAAGATTGTTGATAAGGATTCTTTGAAGTAGACTTGATTTTATTGAAATCAGGATCTGAGTGAAAACTGTCAGGATGATAATTTCCCTGAGGGTTGGTGATCAAAGGCAGATAGTTGAAAAAAATACGATGAGTAAACTTCAATCATACTTTGTTCATCTCAAGGTTAAGTATATTTCGGATGAAGCGTGAACACAATCTGAGTAAATTTCTTTAGATCTTCAATTTACTGAAGAATTGAATTCCTCTTCTCACGAGATCACCGACAAATGATAAACCGTTCAACATGTTCAATATGAATATTATTTGTAAAATTATCATCATATACCGTGCAGCATTCAATTTGAGGCTGATTTTGTTTTCAAATTTTGTTCTTTGGTAAAATATTTTTCAAAAGGCAACTGTGAGATATTGAGGAAAAGAAATAATCTTTCTGAGTATTATCAGAGTCATGTTTTCTAATGGCAGTTTCAATTTTGTATGGTTGCGGTAAATATTCTTCGAATTTTCTTCAAAATAAAAAGATTCAATGGTCAAATAATTAACAACGCTGGTTGATTATATTAAAATTAACCTACCTGTAATAAATTTCTTTAACCCTCAAATCAGAAAGTTCGAGAAAAATAACAGAAAGGTTATAAAATGCCCAGTTTGTTATTGAGATATGACGCATCTAATGAGAAATGGAATATTTCCAAAAATAATTCTCCGATTTTATTTTCATTTTCTAGTTGGAGGATTTTCACAAAAGTTGGCAGACTTCTTTCTTTCAACGTTATTGTGGCGATTTTCAAGTTTCCGATTGATAGGATGGATTATGTTCAACATAATATTAGTTTATAACTGTTGGAATAGTCGATGGATTTTTCCCAATAACGAATTTGGCCCATATATGAGGGCCATCAACCTGTTCTGAAATCCCCCTCGGTAAATAGGGAGTATAAGGCTAGACTCACTGGTGGATTTACACTAGGGGCAGTCGAGGCCAGTGCCCAGGGCAGTAAATTTTCTAGGGCGTCAAAATTTGGAAAGTAAGAAGAAATTAATTGTAGCATCGAGCATCGCTGATAAAATCGATGCTTATCTAACTTTGATCAAAGTCATTGCTGATACGCGAAATGAATTTGTAATCTATGAAAAAAATGCTTTAAGAATTTCAGAAATAAAAGATTATGAAACAACACTTTCCAGACAAAGAGAGAGAAAATTACATGCTAATGAAACACGAGATGGAGATATGAAGCTGTCAGGTCGAGACTAGTTTAGAGTTAATACTTACAATGTCATTTTTGACGATATGGGATCATATGTAAAGATTCAAGAAAAGTTCTCGGTTATCATTGAATTTGGGTATAGAGATAATAGGAAATTCGTGAACGAGTTAAACGTTTAAGAGAAATATATTATTCATATCGTGAGTCCTTACTAGAACATGAATCTGTGTACTTCCATGATCATTGCACCGAAAAAAAGATGGAAAAAATTTCACCTTCTTATCTTCAGAAACTTCTGCATTCAAAAAACTTTACAATGTGTTTCCAAACGAAGATATCGCTTATCAATTATTTATAACTTTAGCCCTAACAAAATGTAGCGCAGAATGACTTGTATGTGTTCTAATTCATTGTTCGACATGGTTTATTCAATTGCAGAGCTGGTGAAAATAATTTCACAACAATTTGCAAACAATCAATGTGCGAATAGAAGCGCATAATTCCTTCAATCAACAACATTTAGATAAACATTTTAATAGGAAGTACACTGTAAAAAGTAAAATTTCTGCGCTCAAACTCCTCAGGAGTTTGAGAATATTTTTTCAATCAAACCATTTTAATTTGAATTAATCTAAAATTGATTACGGAAATGAACTTTTTTCTTGATTAAAACAACCTAGTTGATTATAGAGAACAGCTAAAACATTCGCCTGAAACTTTTTACATTTCAGCGAAATGAAAGAAACAACTGATTCAACATAAACATACAATTACAAGAAATTGTTTATGCACTTGTCTCAATATCCATAATTGATTGATACAAATACATTATTCTAAATAGGTTTTAACGAAACCATTCGTTCGTTTCATTTTTATTTGTTCAATATAACGAAGGTACGGTTGTCGTAAATTCTGTCAGTTGATACAACGACTACAGTTTCTTGAGACAAGAATCTAGCGAGATTATATTATTCGCCTCATTTACTTGAAGAACACTATAAATATTTGAATAAAATTGAACATATAATTGTTGCAATATGAAGTGACATTTGTAAAAAAATATTGCGTAATTGATTTAATAAAACGAATTAATTGTAGCAATTTTTTATATTGGCTGCAATTAAATCAAAACTCTATCTCTTTTATATTGAATATATCCCATTTAAATGCAATTATTTGTGCATTTTACTCACAATATTGTTGTATCCGGTGATAAAGATGACATGGAATACATGATGCGCAAGCTAATTAAAGAATACGAGAAGTGGGGCTTAAATGTCAACTTAGAGAAAACCAAATATCTTTCTGTTGGTGGAGAACCGGGTGATCTGGTATTGGATGATGACAGGGATGAGATGATAACCCACTGCCTGGACTATAGCTTTTGTAGCGGCACTATGTCAGCGGCAGGGGAGTGTATAGGGATCTCTTGGCGGCACTCTATATAGCCACGCATAGCAGTTCACAGCGCTTCGGTGGCCTAGAGGTTTGCGCTCAAGTTTCACACCGACTAGGTACTAGATGCCGGGTTCAACTCCCGGCGGCTCCCTTAAAACTTCTAACCCCTGCGTCTATGGCATGGCGCACACAAGCCATACTTATGAGTCCAAATGTGTGCGCCAGGGACGAAACGCATAAGTAGGATAAATTCCTTCGATTCTACATTGGTGTCCCCTACGTGATGGGAACGGTTGTCTTTACGACGTGTCTTGGAAAAGCAGACGGTTGACGCTTGAGGTATACTCGCTCCTCTCTGCAACTACCAACGAAACTCTAGACGCCTTTCCCATTCCGTACAATATTCATGGTCTGCCGCGGTATTGCGGTATTTATTAATATAAAAGAGAAATTATTGTTCTGTGAAGAAAATAATGATTACATACAAATGTTTTTTTTTTGTTTTATCAAATTATTCCTTTGCTAGTGTCAAAAACCCTTCAATTTAGCTCAAATCAATCAGTTTCTTAACCCAAGAAACTTTCACTTGACATAAGAGATATTATCATTTTTATCGACTGAATTCTCGACCCATTCAACTACAAATCGAGTTTCAATGAAATGTAATATTTATTTACATGAAACCAAAATTTTTATTCTACGAAAAGTATCAATAGTTACATACTAATTAATATTACTGTTGGATCAAATTTTTTACCACCTGAGTCAAAAACTCTGAGCTTGGTTGAAACTAATCAGTTTCTTAACTCAAGAAACTTTTATTTAGGGTAAACGCCATTCTCAACCGTAGAGGGCGGTAGGGTCAAGTACTTTATGCATTTGGATGTATTCAAACGTACGGAGTACTTGAGACAAATTAATATGGTTTGAGATGAGGAACTATTTTTTACAGTGTATGTTTTGGAATTAGTGTTAGAGTTTCAAGAAACCGGGTCCGTGGCTAATAAAAAATGAAACATGGAAAGAAATGCTGCAAAATGTGCGCCATCGTTTCGAACAAAACTTATTTCATTGTATGGAAGCTAATGGTGAACAATTTGAATATTTAATTAATTAATGTGAGTGTTTGATAAATTATTTACCTTACTTTGAAAAGTCTTATTTCTTAGATCAATACTTCAAATCGTTCTGATACCGTACAGTTGGAGAATGATTTCAGTGAATAAAACAGCTAGTCGAACATCTGACCCTAGTAGCATTAACACGTACGGTATGACTTCATTTGCCCAGTGGTAGATGTTTTGCAATTTCAAATACAAGTACGGAAATTTTTATGTTTCGGAAGCACGAAATGTCAATTATTCGCAAAAATTTAATTTAAGTGATAAAATTAACCAACGCATGAATATTTTGAGAACTAATATATAAAATGAAAAAACAATTACTGTGCTGAAATCAGTATAAAAATACCTTTGAATTGAGGTATCACTCACCCCATCTTCCCTATTCAAAAATTTGGGGTGGGGGTTGTAGCAGCAAGGGTTGAAGTGCTATGCGTCCGTAACCTACATCTTAAGTTGTCACCCTCCAAACAGAAATCGACTTGTCCGAGCATTTCTATCGAAAAAACTTATTTCGTCTGTAATCTCGTCTGTTTCGTTTTCAGATGGGCACCCTGTATAATATATAATGAAAGTCTTGCAATCAACTAGTTATTTTTATTCTTAAAAAATAAGGTATCAAAACTATTAAAATAAAATATAAGTCATAGGACGGCATTTTCTCTAGTGCCCCAGGGCGGCACAATTTTGAATCCGGACCTGACTGGACAAAACCAAGTTTAACCACGGATTCTTCATCAGGAAGTCGAATCCAATCGCTTGAGACACTTTCGGCTCCATTTTTGAAAATAGTAGTTTGGTAGCAAGCTATTCTATATATACAGGGTGAGTCTTTGACCACTGCGTTGATTTTAACCATAGGTTCTTGAGATCAAAAGAAATACTTTTTCCCATACCGTTTTTCCATATTCAGCTGCGTTAAAAGGTTATAAGCATTTTAAGTTTTCACATTGGGCAAATACCCCTCTGTAGTCCAGTTCAGTCTAAGAAATGATTTACTCACTCATGTTTCATCAGATGATTATATCGATTTAATTTCTTCCAACTTCAAAGATCTCAAAAATGGTGCAATTTAGGAAAAAAGGTGATTCTAGGAAGTACAAGATACAGACCTTTTTTTCGAGCCATATTTGTTTTTCATGCAATTCAACCAATCTGTACAGTAGTAGTGAGAAACCCACAAGAAATGGAATAAATCTATTGATGCCAAAATGTGCATGACTATTATCAAGAGATCATTTCAATTGATATTTTCGTTTGAATATTAAGGGTGAAAATGCAGTTTTTTTAAGAAATTTTAACACCCTATATCTTTTGAACGGAGCCAAATTTGGAAAAATAATATTAGAAGAAAATGTTTTTATATGACGTCAAGACTCCATGCTTCCATTCCAGTCAATGGTAGTCAATATTCGAACAATCGCAATTAATTCTACTCTTTTACAAATAGGTACTTGATATTTACAGTATGCACAAATATAAAATTGTCCAAATTGAAAGTTGCATGTGGAACTGATTATTTTCTGACTATAAAAATCAACAGGTGACGTCCATTATTGTTGGTGGAACTTATCTTGTCTGTCTTGAGTCCTAGTTCGTGTGATTACAGGACCATACAGCCATCTTGGGTATTCCGGATGAGTCTGATGTGGAAAATGGTTCTTAAGTCTTCCACCCAGTAGATAATTTTCCCAAACTATTTCTTTTCTTAGTTCTCGTGTAAAATCTCAAATTCGGAAAAATTTAACTTCGGCAAATTTGCCTTAGTTCTTCGGTGAATTTTCAATTACGGAAATTTTGCTCCAGTTCTTCGGTAAGATATCACAAATTCGGTATAATTCAAACTCCGGTAGATTTCTTAAGTAGGTACTGGAGCCGATAATATTCCACAGATTCCAGCGGTCCCTGAATGACTAAAAAAACGATAATAATTCAAGAGAAGAGAAAATATCCAAGTGTTCCAAAAAAAAGAACTCAATGATACGGATAATTCGATAAAATTCATAAGGGAATCCTAGAAATTGAGAAACAATCAAAAATCAATAATTGAACAACAATGCATAGCATGAATATTGAAACAATTAGGAAAGTGAGCTGATTCATCAGATATCTCTCTGAAAGATATATGGAGAACTGAAGATGGCGTTCTGAAAAAGAACGCACGAGACTTTTGTTATCTCCTTCATATAAAACAATTAAATATGACATTTAAAATCGAATAAACTTCGTCTGATCAAAAACCGAACGTTATAAAACTGTTCGCCATGACAAATTCTCTTTTTAAAACTCAACTCCAATTTAAGAAAGATGCACTTTCTAACATTTTCATGCTAGAATAAATGCAAAATCCAAAGGAGTCGGGGATTCAGCGGGGCCCACTTTTATTAACATGCGCGGGAAAGGAACACACAAAGGTGTCTAGCGGACTTCAGCCTAATTTTCAGAGGAGATAGACGATCGGGTATATTCGTCCGTTACAAACTCATTATCAACAATTTCTGAAAGTTGTAGCTCCATTTTTTGCAATATCCGAAATTTAGTTCTGATCCTTGATCTCTACTAATTTAGGAAGTTGATTTTCGTATCAACATCCCCCAAGTTGGTCGATATTATGAAGAAACTACTATTGAGAACCGAGGAGAATGAATTCAAATTCATAATGAATAGTGAACTGCCAAATACGATATATTCGAAAACGCATAACATTAACTCACAAGGCATTCAGCAAGGGTACCTAAGAAGGAGTCTTGGGATTTGAAGCAAAACTTGGTGATCTCGGTGTGTAAACTGTCGTATATTCCGCAGAGCACTGGTAGTTGTGGGGGGTGATAATGTGCGATAATATCATTTCAAGTCGTTATATGCCGATCCTTTGACGTGTCAGTCGAGCCACTCTAGCGTAGAGGTTTCCCCATCTTCTACGTTTGTGGGTGCATATATATGGGTACCATTGCTCGTCACCTATTTCCTTCGGTATAATTGAAGTTGTTAGCTTCACCCCTCTGCGACCAACTTTGTGCTAATACTCCTCTAATGGACTTATGACCGTCTTTTATGCATGCATTTTGGATGTCAAAGCGATGGTTTGTGTTAGATGTACTGTGTGTATAGAGCTTGACTCTGAAAGTTTTGAATACTCCAATAGAGGATAGAATGAAATGTTGAAAGAAGTCCTGGATAAGCTTTTCGTGAAAAGTTCATCATACAAAGCTGTTTCGTGATATGATCATGTGTCATGAAAATGTGAAAAAATGAAGAAAATCACTGACCTGAGAGTGGGAGATTTTGCTGAAATCTTTTACTGTACTCTGTAACAGCGCCAATATATTTATATATTCTGACTTGGAATACGAACAGGCATCCACCCAAAATAGTAATCCCATATTTGAAATTTTTTTAAAGCATTGAGAACATCTAAGCATCTTCATCCTCTGAATCACATTTTCGCTCGATTAGTCTAGTAGAACAGCGTGCCATCGTATAGCTCAAATGTCTGTAATTTTCGAATATCGTGTCGAAAACGGTCTCCATCGATTGATTGGTTTTGACTTGAATGAATAATCCAGGGTCAAACTGGAATGCGCCCGTCCGTAAGCACTTATACTCTCTACTTCGGAAAGAGATGAGCTAGAGTTTTCATATTATCAAAATAGGTTAACTGACCAAATATACCGACCAAGTTCGGTTTTCGGCTAAATCAGTCGAATAGTTCAGGAGCATCTGAAATTTGGTTTCCATTATAGCTCCTAGAATATCCCAGATATATTCACTGGTCAACAGTGGTTTTGGTGTCGAAGATTTTGGAGGTGATTTCATATACCTTTGATGCCCTGAATGCAAATATGATATTAGTTTCTGCCTGTCAGCTCGAATTTTTAAGATATCAACATTTTTGTGAATTATACATTACACTATTTTGAAATAAAAACCATAGATTAAAGAAACAAGTTAAAGGAATTTTTATTATATTACACAGATCTTACAGATATTATTCATTATATACTATAGAAAACAGAAAAAGTCATCATTTAAACCAATTATTCACTAAACATTTCGGAAACTTCTTTTGCGTGACATTCTTGAATGTATTTTAGAACAATCCCGTTTTAAAGACCAGCAGTAATCTGTCATAATGTGAGTATTCCATCTTCCTTGATAGCGATCCTCCATACATTTGATATCTTGGTGAAATCTTTCAACTTGCTCCTCACTAATGTCGCCTAAATTATCAAGAAAACGGTCTAAGTGGCTGTGTAAATAGTGCACCTTAATGCTCATGTTACACCCAAGTGATCTGAAATTATTCAGCATCTCATTGACTAATTCAACATAGTTTTCAGCTTTGTGTTTACCCAGAAAATTTTGGAAAACTGAAACAAATGAATTCCAGGTATTTTGTTCAATCTCAATCATTGAATTTATATTATTTAATCAGCTGTCTTGTTTGTGGGCCATCAAATATTCCTGCTTTAATTTTTTCCTTACTCAGCTGAGGCATTTTTTCCCTATATATGCAAAGCATGATCCATTCTTATCAAGAGCCTTTACAAACTGCTTCATTAGACCCAGCTTGATATGCAGGGGTGGAAACATGATTTTCTCTCGCGGAACTATGATATGATGATATTCTTTCCCTCAATGTCCATGTTTTCTCTTCCAGGCCACTCTTTTCTAACCCAGTGTTGCGTTATGTCTCTGCTATCCCAGAGACACAAGAAACGAGGATACTTGGTGTGACCACTTTGCTGTCCAAGGAGAAAGTTTACCATTTTTAAGTCTACACAAATCACCCATTGGTGTTCATGATACTTTATTTTTTCCAAAACCAAAGCTATGTTTTCATATTGCTCTTTCATTTTCGTTGAGTGAGCAATTGGTATTGAGCCAAATTTGTTCCCATTATGAAGAACCCATTCCAAACTTCGCTTTGAGCTGTCAATAAATAGGCGCCAATCATCCGGAAAATATTCAGGAAGACCCATTTTTACCAGGAGTCCTCTAATAGCATGGCAAAATACAAGATTTTGTTCTTCAGAGAAAGAAGGTAACAGATCTCTCTCCCTTGTGCGATAAAATGTAATTTTCGTTCCTGGTTCAAGTAAATTTTTTCCTTCAACCTGGAAGCTAGTAATTCAGAAGCTTCTTTCGACAGGTTGAGATCTCTAGTGAGGTCATTTTACTCATCTTGGTTGAAACATTGGGGAATTGATGACATCGTTTCAAAATCACTGTCACCTTCAGTAGTGTCAGAATTCTGATCAGAGAGACATGTGTCCTCATAGAGTTCTGGTATCTGCTGAAAAGTTGGAATTGGCACTTCTTCTGAGTGAGGGATAGGGCGTCTTGCAGAGACTAAATCTGCATAAGTCCACTTGTTTCGGTTATTTCGATTGATTCCAGTAATATTTACTAGGCAGAAATAACAGTCATCGAAGTGATTTTTTGGTTCTCTCCAAACCATTGGTACTCCGAATTTCAGACTTTTCTTTTTCCCGGTAGTCCACTGTCGTAAATGCTCTGTACAAGTTTTACAGACAATATGTGGTGCCCAGGTTTTATCCTGATCACCAAGCTCAACACCAAAATATCCAAGATAAGCCCTCTTTACAAAGTCACTAATATTATAATAATAGTTTTTCTGTTTTCCAAGAACGTGTATTCTCCGCATATGTAGTAAAAAATATCAGTATGATGTACACAGCTTCTTCTACTTGAACTCATTTCTATTCAACAACACAAATACAACAATTCACATTAACAATCTAATTTTTAGATTTACTTTTCAACAACTCGTTACTAAAGAGAAATTTCATAAGCCGCTAACTTCCATCTATCAGCACCGCGGGAATTCACAAACTAACCTCAACTCTCAACTGCAGTTGAAGTTCACTTCAGACTGGACAGCTCCATATATCGGATTTCTATGGAACTAACTGGATGACACTAAATAGGATTAAATCGCACTTGTTAACAGTTTGTCAACCAATCAGTTATATATCTCATATTGTTAGTCTTCTATTTGTAATAAATGAATTAAAATAATAATTATAATGAATATTTTTATTAAAATAATAATTATAATAGATATTATTATTTTAAATTTAATTTGTTACAAATGAAGACAAGAATCTATCTCTTGTATAAATTTTACAACACTCATACTTGAAACTATTAAATAGGAAAAAGCATTGATAGATAAGTGAATTTATCTAAAAATATAAAGCTGATACAGAAAAACTGTTATCATATTTAGATTCAGCAATAAAAATATAGTTAAAATTCTAGGCACCAAAAAAAAAATTTTTTTTTGTAGGCCTGTGTTATTGGTGCAATAACCCTGATCTCATATTAGTCTTCATCCCAACGTTCCAACATACATCTTCTGTCGTTTTTAAGGTAGAAATTAGCTTTCAACAAAGATAACAAGTTCAGAAAATATTCCAATTTTCACTAGTGAGTGTCAAATCAAACAGAACTACGAGAAGTACGTAAAATTGGCACTAATCATTACTTACAAAACTTCTTCATGTTATTCTAAAAATAGATGATGGATATTGCCCAAATAATCATTTTACACGAGTTCCGTCATCAAAAATTCCTCGTCAACATCCTAGATCTATTTGTAACTTGGGAGGTATATGAATGAGTTTGAAACTAATTTAGTTTAAATCCATACGTTAGAAAATTTGGTTGGTTTTTAGGTGAATTTTATTTTCCACAAAACTGAAGTAAAACTGTGAGTAGTTATTTTTAATTTGAAACATAGGTTTTTTTATTCATCGTGGTGGTTTTACTAGTATCATACTTTTTCAGAGCACGGAAAAGGACTCTAGAGCACGCGCAAAAGCTCCTGACCTCACTCCAGTGCTCTTCTTTATTTTGATCTGGTTTTTGAGATTATCTAAATTATTATGTTTAATTTTCCTAACACAGCACACCTTGTCAACAGATCAGTAAAAAGAACATCGAAAACATTCGTTAAATATACGAGGTCTGTAAATTAGGCTATGAGACTGGCAACGTTGCGTTTGATCTGGCAACACTGAAAGCGCGGGGCTTAGTGGGGCGATTAAAGAAGGTGTGATCTACCTTCAGTACGAGTCTGACCTTGCTCGAGTCATTTGGATGTTCGTAGCGATTTCTTTGTGGAACAGTTTTTTTCTATTGTGTTCTAAGAATGAATGACATCAATTTCGAGCAACGGTCAGTTATCAGGTTTTGCCTAAGGAGAAGGTGTTTTGTCACGGGCCCAGGGTTTTTGGTGGTTCAGGGCATTTTCAGAAGGAAGAGATTCGATTGAAAGTGAACCACGAAGCGGAAGGCCTTCTTCATCAAATACCGATGAAAATTTCGACAGAATACGGGATCTGGTGCCTTCAGATCGGCGTTTGACAGTCAGAATGATAGGAAAATGGTTAAATTTGACTCACACCACCGTTAATCAAATTTTGATGAATGAATTGGGGATGAGAAAAATCTGCGCAAAAATGGCAATTTCAATAAACGAGATTTTGGTCAGTAAAAACATTCCTGTGGCTCCTCAGCCTCCTTATTCGCCCGACTTGAGTCTTTGTGACTTTTTTCTCTTCCCAAATTTGAAAAATTAGCTCAAGGGAAATCATTTTGGGAGAGTAGAAAAAATCAAACGTCTGTAACCGACCAGCTGAAGATTATTTCAGTATCGGAGTTCCAGCATTGCTATAAGGAGTGGAATAAACGTCTCCAGCGCTGTATGGCATCAGAGGGAAGTTATTTTGAAATTATTAAAAAAGTCTCATTACATAATTTACAGACCTCGTATGTTTAGTCTCAAACTCTGTTAAAATATAATTAAGTAGAGAAGAAGTCAGACTCTAATTCTTCTCTGAGAAAATGTTTCAAAAAATTCGAGAACAATATCCGAACACAAATTGAGAGAATAGAAATATTTTTGATAATTTCCGATGTACCTACCAAATATTTAAATGAAATGGAAGATAGAAGAGAGTATTTATTCGGATAAATATAAAATGGCGAACCTAATACAAAAAGCGAAATCTTGTATTCTCCCTTCCAAGTCCCTGCCATTCGGTCAGAATGTGGCCCCAATAATAATGGCATCAGTCATGCGACCCAGTGTGTCCTGCGTTGGACAGAGCTCTACGATAATGATGATTGATCGTTTGTAATATCTTGAACATCAAGATAACCTCCTACATGCAAACATGTTGTTTTATGGAAATAGCGTAGAAGTGAGAATATCTCATGTTGATGTATTTCATCAAATAATTTTCATTGGTAACTTTGTTTGGTACAAAACAAATTTAAAATGCTTCTTATTATGAAGATGTAGACAACAAGTGACAAAAGATCAAGGTAAATGAAGAAATCATATGAGATAAATATTTTTTACTCATCATTTAGTGTTAGTGTTATTTTGATATTCAAATGAAACTGATATTTTCTGAGATTAATATCAGTCAAATGATCGCCCATTTCAGAATTACCAGGACTACTCTCAGACGACTATATCCTTTTCTATCCCCAATGATCGCCAAGGCAGTGCTCACAGGATACTTACTATCTTTATGCATTACCAAATTGCATGCCCTCAAAAACCTCAACAATAACATCTTTGGGGACTTGAATGGCTGTTGGCGGAGACCTAATATTTCACTTGGGTCCAAAGAAGGGAGCCACAAGGTGTTTAGTCACAATATCTCGGTGCCAATTGTGATCGCTATATCGAGAGAGTATTGTTGTATAAAGTTACCGGTTTTCAAACCAATAGCATCGAATTCAGGCCATAAAAAATCATCAATATTCTTTCGATAGCGAAATCGTTTCACTACATTTATCGCTCTTGTCTCATTTTTGAAAAATTGTGAGTAATCATGACCCCACCTGACCACAAACCACAACAAGTAGTGAGTCAGTCGGAATGGAGTGGCTTTTCAACTATAAATCATTTGTAGGTCCCATATGCCACCATTTTTTTTATTGGCGTAGTCATCGAGGTGAAACCGGAAAGGGGTCAATAGAGGTGGTCTGAATTTTTTCATGTGTTCAAGGACACAAGTTTTTATGGAAAATATGATGTTATCACATTTGTGGAATATTCAATCCCAAAGAACGTCGAGGAATTAGCAAACCTGTGTTTACCATAATATTTAAGGCTACAGCAGGAATGTCCTTAATTTTTTTGAGCGATAGGGGCAGGTTATATGCTTCTCAAAGTCAATTCGTCCAAATATTCCCAATTCTTACATCAATTTCTTGTACCTACTGCCAAGGTCCAATGATGTTTAAGTTTCATTAATATATTTTTATGTATACACTGACTATACTTTTTTTTTGCTCCTGATATAGGAGGAAAGCAAGCATCTTGCGTTCACAGCAGTGGGCTATGCAATGCTGCAGATTTGCCTAGAACTTAACTCTCTCCTCCATCTCTGCATTAAGAAACAACCCCAGGACACCAACTCATAAAACTGTCTGTTAATCGCTAGTGGTTCCCTCACCAAAGGTGATGAGTATTCAGGCCATCCTACTCACTTTTATTCCATTTGAATGTTGGGGGTGTGAGGAAGAATATCTAGTCGGCTCCATGTTTCGTAATCTCACGAAGAACTCGTCAGGGTCTACTAACTCAGCTTACCATTTCATTTTCACCTGGCGCTGGTTACAGAACTACAATGTTCCAGGTATTAATCCTTAAAAGTTATTGAACCCTCTCCGCAGTGTATTTTTCCAGTTCAAAGTATAGAGTTCTGCCCTGATAAATCTGGAATGTAGCTATGATGTTGCAGACAATTACTTTACCCATTGCGTAGTTGGGTGACCAAGCGGGTCATAATTTATCTCATATCACCACTGTGCCCCCCAGATCTATGGCGGGTCCGTTAGAACCGAGGAAATACTCAAGTATACTTCTCGGCTATCTCAGTACCAACTGGGGTTAAGCTAGTGGTCGTAACCTCTCGATTCGGAGACTAACGATACTCCTTGGGTTTACCCTAGGTCCGAGGAGTGAGGGGCCAAGTCAGTTATTCCTGTGAAAAGTTACTAACTTGACTTCTCAGGTCTAACCCGTATCCAAGAACTCGGGTGGCTGAATGAGCTGTTGTTACAACACATAGCTCTCATGCTAACGGACCATGCTTGCAAGCTATTCTCACGCTCAGACAGAGCCCTTGGATATAACGGAATTTAGGTTTGGGATTGTGGTCATTTTTGGTTTAGCTGTCATCACGGCAACCTAAGCGTATACCACAAGGTGATATTCTATTACATCATACTGAATAACTTTGGTTTATATGCATTCACCACTCAAAAGATGTTAATTTGAGCTAGATGAGTTAACCAGGGTATGTTCTGTGTGTTGGTTTTGTTACTGTCTCTTTCAGTACCTAAGGCGCAACACTGGTAACTCCAGATCCAAAAGAGAATGACTCAGACTCTGAGCTAAGAATTTTTTTCCTAACTTTGGGCTTGAACTTTCGACCTCGAGTCGTTAGTCCAGGCACTTAACTACTGAGCTTTGCACCAGGAATATTTTCCCCGGTCTCATAATTAAATTAGATAATTTAAGAGCGTTGTTGAACGTATCGTTACGTTTTAATTAATGGCACAATTTCCGTTTGTACAATCTCAAAATATCTCTGATGCCAAATTGACTGCTACCAGAATATTGGTCTATTCAAAATAAAACCTCCTACTGTAGGATCCAATATAAATAGGGGAGAGATTTTAGTTGTCGAAGTGTTTTCAGGCGAATGCTTACCAAAAATTCATAAGAAATTATGAATATCGATTGACAATTGAATCACTCCTTTTTCCTCACACCAATTCAGTTCGACCTCATGTTCTCAACACAAGGAATTGTCATTGACCCCAACCTTCACCAACGAACGTGGTCACCAAAACAGTAAAGCGTTTGATTCCTTCACGAGAACAAATAAAATATTTATAGCGTGACCGAGGCGTGTCACCGATGGAAAGGCATTAAATTATATTTAACTTATTGCCAGATATTTCGTCACGTGAAAGATCTTAATCTCTGACGTATTTCTTGAATTTGTGAAGGAGTACTTTGTGGAACAATGATACTGCGAGAAATATTATGGTTTTGATATGGAAGGTAAACACGAAATAAGGAAAATAACGATAAACTGATCGGTATGTTCGATAGGGCCATTCTTTGGACTGAGCTGAACCCAAAAAGCTAGAATTGTAATTTTTTATGATTAATCCTGATGGTATTCGAAAGATTTGGAAGATATAATTTATGTTAGTTGTATTATTTGTCGTTTCGTTGTGTTGAAAGAAAAATTAATGAAGGAGTCTATGAGCCGATAAAAGAATAAAGTAGCACATAAGTTCATTTTCCTACTATGATTTCTTGATTATTGATAACATTTTTTTTTTATTTCGATGTTGCTATTCAGTTGTTTATAAACCATTTCATGAGGAGAAATATTGAAATAGGATAGAGTGGTCTTTCACTCAGCTATACTTGTTAGTATTTCAAAAGGGCCCACAGAAAGCAAAGACTTATAAAAAGTAGATCACAATACTTGAATAGAGCTTGTTCTTACAGATTTAGATAACAGGTAATAGATTAGATACTAATATTAACAGAACAATTTTTAGCACAATGAGCTCAGCGTAAATACGAAAGAGGAACCGAATAAAGTAGATTTCTTACAAGGATTCAAAAAACATTCGAAATGCACTTTTTGAATATTACTTTTCAAGTCGAAAGGATAAACTTCTGAAATTGGATTTTGAATGAAGAATTGGAAGATTGCCGTAATTTTTTCATTGCTGAGTAAATTCTCATGGCGAATGATATCCTATACAAACTTTGATCTATTTTTCGAAGCTGAGAGTTGATGAAAAATTATGACCGATACAAAAATCAACAGTTAATTTCGAATTAATCGTTAAATTTTTGAACGAATTCCTATTTTTGCAACTAATTTGAATATATGTTATGCTATTTTAATGGCATTAGCAAAAGAACTGGGGAATTGATATTTGTTTTAATTCTCTGTTTCTGGGCGGTGCCTCAGCTTTTTATTATGTTGGAATGAATCAAAAAACTAGAAGAACATGATGTTTTTTGTGGTTATTCATATTTTCATTTTTTATTCACATAACCTCTTTCATTGAAATTCCTCCAAAAATAAACAAACTAACATAAAAGATACTAATTGAGTGTAAAAGTTCTTGAACTCAGTCTCTATTATCTAATGAGCCCAAAAACTATTTTGCTCTACTTTAAGTGGAATATAAAAAACTGGTTCATGCGTTTGATGTTTTCTTCATACCCTCTCTTGAGAGAGCGAAAAACAAGTCATGAGCCTTTTTGCTAGTGGAACGAAGTGGTTATCTATCGTTTTCACCAAATGTGTGTAACTTTCAAATATGAAGCCGAGAATGGAATCGATTGGTTTCGATTTTCTGAAGAAGAATTCGTGGTCAAACTAGATTATGTGGCCGGAAACATCTCGTTCAGGACAATATACCTTGAAATCTTCCATGATGATACTGAAACACAATCAAATAGATGTAATTTACACAGCCTCAAGAAGATTTCATTAAGCTTTTTCTTTCACTAGTCTTTCAATGACTTGTAGAGGTGGAAATATATGGTAGTCTTTTGAGGTAGAATGTGTAATATGTGTCAAGAAATTTCACTAGCACGTCTGGGATTCAGAATAGCCTGTATCCTTTATTGCCGAGAAAATTATTTCCAAAGATGAGATTTTCTCAGTTCAAGTAATTGTCAGATAATTTCGGTCACAAGAAATGCAATCCGCTTATTCAGTTCTCAGCACCATAGTCCTTCGCTAGTTTAGAAATATAATCACTCTTGTCCTTAGAAATACCCTCTATATTCAAATCTAGTACACAAAATTTGTCGCCAATCTGCAAGGAGGATTCTTCGAATCGGGTCTTGCGGTCCAAGTGATAATTTTTCAGATCTTCTGATGTTTGAAATCTGCTATGGAACCCCTTCAAAGGAAAATCATCATCCACAATTGGGGAAGGTTGTGATATAACACTTATTTCACAGAAAAAATAGCAGAGGAAAAATTATCGACTGACATTTATTATGACTTATGTCATAATTCATTTCATGAATTAATAATATTTCTGCATTAATTTTCTAACCGAAACTTACAGATCAATCATTGAAATTTGTTCCACAAAATATTAATCGAATACAATGAAGCAGAACTTCTGCCAACCCGATTTATCACATGCATCTGAAAGCAGAAACACTCAATCAACCCCTCCGAATTGAAAGAGAGGAGCAGTGGCAACGAAGCCCTTAAAAACAAAGCTCAAAACAGGGCACACAAATCCGGCAACAAACATTCCATTGAAGATCTGCCCTGTCTGTCCAAGGTAAACGCTTCCGAACGCTCTCCACTGTTTACAAACAGAAGCCAGTCAGCTGTGAGTGCCGCGCTCTGAATTAATGTTGCATACATTTAAATATATTTACCCCAGTAGTGTCTGCCTACTCTCGCACCGTGCGATATTCGTCAGTCTACGTTGGGCTGTCAGAGGAAGAATTGGAACTGGATAGCACTTGAAGATTTTCTGTCACATCCACACACATACAACAGTACCTTCATGAAGAATATCAACCTTCCGAAGGAGATAACAGAATTTGAAATCGAAAGGTTGTGACCCTTATAACTTCCGCATTTATTTCAATTAACATTCGAGGGAAAACTCGAAGTTCTTTTCATTGGAAGATCACCATCAAAACCAGGAAATGATAAGGAAGTTAAAAAATAAATGGACGAGCGGCGTTGATGTGGTCCCGGTGAGCATGCTCAAGGCATGCTATCAGGAAATAAGTGAGCCATTAGAATTGATCGTGAACAACTCATATATGGCAAATTTCCGAATAGATTGACAGTGGCTTTAATTAAATTCATTTTTGAAAAGGAAGCTCCAACAATAAGGCAAAACTACAGAACTACCCAATGAACATTTTGCGTGCTTTAAGTGCCTCTAAAGTAGTATAACCTGACCATAAAGGTTACCAATATTCCTCTGAGGTGTATATGTTAGGCCCGAAGACCGAAAACGCTCAGTGGCCGGAAAAAACGGCCACATCGCGTTCTGGCTGTCTTCGAACGCAGAACAGAACGCGTTCTGGTAATTGTTAAACAGCCGGAACGCGTTTGTCTAACGGCAATTGGTTCAAATGTAAGACCCTGTAGTTTTTACATTTTTAGAATAATAAAAATAAGTTGTT
>JARTUT010001582.1:0-20344 GCA_030674115.1 Micraspis discolor
TTTTTGTAAATCTTCGGTTCAATTGTGGAGGAAGGATCTTCCCTCAGTTTCTTTTATTTTCCATCTTCTCTGTTCTGCTGGGTTTATTTTAGAAACAGGCTTTTTGTTGCTTTGTCTTATAGTATAAAATGTATGTTCAAGAAGGACCTTCTGAATTTTACGCACAAAAACTCTTTCAAGGTCATCCTTGATAGCATCGGGAAGCTTGTTGTATAGTTTATTACATAAATGATTAATTCCCATTTGAGTCCTCTTGAATCCATGGTGTTCAATGGCAAAATGATGTTTTTTTCTGGTCAGTTAAGTATAGTGATTTCCATTAGCCAGGAAATGTGACTTATTTTTCTGAGCATATTTCAAACAAGAAAAAATTAGCACGGAAGTAATCGTGAGTATTCCCAACTTCTTGAATAGCTCTCGACAATTCATTGTACACGAAGCTGTACATATAGCCTTATCGACTGGCACAGAAAAAGAATTTCGTACGTCACGACCTAATGAAAATTACTGAAGTAAGCAAGCTTACATATAAATAATCTTTTTTTCAGAATGCTTACATAAGGCTCTCAGCTTAGTCCTTCTTCAGGGGTTGAACCTAGAAGGTAATTTGAGTCCGTGGTATCAGTCTCGTTTGAAATCTTAAACGTTGGGTTTTATGAGTATTCAACCTCAAACCCACTTCGGCGTGCCCCATTAATTCTAATGCGTCTAATTGATCTTGACTCAGAAAGCTGGAGTCATCAGCGAAAAGAATGGTTCCGCTATTACAAATGATGTCAGGTAAGTCATTCATTTAAACTAAAAAAAAGTAATGGTCCCAAGAAGGATCCTTGTGGCATCCCCTGTTTGTTTATTCTTCTCTTCGATAACCCGTTCTTCCATTCCAATACAAAAAGCAATACAATCAAATTAATTTCAATTCAATTCTCACCCTATCGGGAAACAACCTACACAAACCATTGGTAGAATTTATCGTCTGAATAATTAATACATTATTGCTAATGTGCCATGCAGAAGTTACTGAAACAAGTTTTCGAATTGAACCAAACGTTCAACATGCACTTGTAGTGTGAATTTACAAGCTTTTGTTTGAACGAAAATGTAACATTGACTAACGACATGCAAATGTCCGCCATTTGCATTGGAATCTAGATCTAATAATTCAGCTGTATGAAATCCGTATAAATATTAATGAACAATAAAACATTCGGCCAAGAGAGATTTAAGTGTTCCAGTTGCGAGAGGTGAGAAAGATGGCACGGAATGGTTCCAGTTCTATTCTGCAGATCCACTATGTCGATGACTTCAACACTCCTTATTTGTGGTGGGAGAAGATTGTGGTTCTTTTTATGAAATGCATTAAACTTCCAAAAACAGTGCTAAAACAAACTGAACAAGTTAATCTTTACTAACAATAAAAAAAGGTGAATTTTAAAAAATTACTAAAAAATGGTTGAATTTTAATACCCTGAGTCTTTGGAACGAGGTCTAATTTAAAACAAATGTATAGAAAAGTTTCTTTTAGTCGCAATAATCTAGGGTTAAACTCAATGTAGTAGTTATCAAATCACTTGAACTAGAGGTCCGTATCTTGTACTTCCTAAAATCATTAGTCTTTTTTGCAGATAAAATCACTCCGCATCTCTTTTCCTAAATTGCACCATTTTTGACATACGAGTATTTGAAGTTGAAAGGAATTAAATCGATATAATCATCTGATGAAATATGAGTGAGTGAATCATTTCTTAGAGGGAAAATAATTTTACCTTTACAAATTTCTTACTGTAAACGGTGCTTTTGGTATGTTCGATTCTATAATTTCATTAATATTATAGTCAGTATTACAACCAAATCGTGACATTTCGAAAAATTAAATATTTGAAACTTCAAAATCGAAACAAATCAATATGTGCCCATAGCAACGTGAAAACAGCCCATGGTCTGTTATACATGTAATGTTGACATGATTGGGTTAAATTGTTCATATGATACAAAATGAAGAAATTTGATTGGTTGTTGGAACTGTCAAAAAATTTTCATTCAAACTAAACTGGACTACAGAGGAGTATTTGCCCAATGTGAAAACTTAAAATCTTATAACTTTTTAACGCAGCTGAATATGGAAAAACGGTATGGGCAAAAAGTTTTTCTTTTGATTTCAAGAACCTATTGTATGTTGTGTTGGTATGTATGTAATTGGTTGTTATTTTTTACTGGATGAATTTATATAATCTATATGTACTTTGTGTCTTTTGTTTTTTTTTCTGCAGGCGAATAATTTTGTCATTAGTGCTGTCATTAGTGCTGTAAGTTGGTAGATCTTTTTGAAGGCGAGTGTAATTTAAGGGTTCTGACAATTTAGTCGGTCATAATAGCTGATTTTAGTTAATAAGTATGAGTTAAATTTAAATATATTATTCTGTAGATGTTTCTTCTCTATACAAGTATAGTTTTGTTTAAACTTAAATATTTACTCTCATAAGGTTCACATCCATATAATTTAATGAAGTAATTGTTTCTATTTCCAAATTTATGTATTCCTACTAGTTGTTGAAAGTCCATTCACCTTTAATGTTTGAATAAAAATCGGTCCTCTTTCATATTTTCTGAACAAATTGTTTTCATCAAAACTCTACAATTGACTGGTAGGTACTTAAAATGGCTAATACAAAGCGACGTAGTTCTAAATTAAGTAATGAAAACCTTCTTAGGAATCCCTCAATTATCAAGACTGAGCCCAGCAAAACCATGTGACCCACTAGAAAAACAACATCCCCAGAATGAAATAAACAATCCATTCATCGAAAAACGGGTGGTACCACTCTCACGTACTGACTATAATTACTTGTATACACTCGACAACCCGTACCTCACTTCTTAATTGAAGGGCGCTCAGTCAAAGTCGACATTGGAGGGTAAATACAAAGGGGGTGGTTGAGCCACCACCTTGAGTCGGTCCCACGCTGTGCGATGGGAAACCTCCCCATCGGATTTATGACGCAAATCTTGTGTCCAAAGAAAAGGGGACTTCTTGTTCTTGAATTGCGACTCCAACTCGGCCGTACCGGTTTTTGGCGCGAGGGTTCCTAGCGTGTGGAAAGCGGGTGAACTCGTGACCCCAGCTTTTCCTGATTGTTCCAAGAGGTATCCAGAGGAGCACGGGGATTACAGGCGCAACGGGTAGTCTTTGTGAGGTGTCGGAAGCTTAGTTTTGCACTGTAGGGATGACACTGAAGTATAAATAAATGGCCTGGAGGATTGTTTGGTACGCTCAGGTGTTCGAAGAAATGTTATATAGGAAATGGGATTGTATAGAGTATCCAAGTTGGTACATTCTGACGAGCATCCATGTTGTAGCACCATAAACCCTAATTTAAATATCAATTACTTCAGTGATCAACCTGGTGGGTTGATCACGATGTATTTTAGATTTAATATTGTAAGAAACAAGTATTTTTTCTAATTTTTACTTTATTGATCTTAGGACACGACTGCTTTCGGTTATCAAAGCATCGTCGGGTGCTAGATACGGACTGAAATATTTTTCCTTGAATATCCGATCAATTTATTACTTGAAGACTGTTTGAGCAACGTTAGAAGAAAGGAATCTGAAAAATTCCGAGGTTATCGTCAGGCTAGAAAAAATTTAAAAAATTCGGAACATTTCATTTGAAAATATTCGATCTAAATAAACAATTGTGCATATACAAGGTGAGTCTTTGACCACTGCGTTAATTTTAACGTCTTTATTTAATTTTAATTCTTGACGTCAAAAGACACATTTTCTTCCTTTAACATTTTTCCAGATTTGGCTCCGTTCTAAAGATATAGGGTGTTGAAATTTCATAAAAATTGCATTTACACCTGTAATGTTCAAACGGCAATATCAATTGAAATGATCTCTTGTAGAAGGTTTTTGATAATAGTCATGAATTTTTTGGCATCAATAGATTTATTCCATTTCTTGTGGGTTTCGCACTACTACTATAAAATTGGTTATATTGCATGAAAAACAGATATATTAGTCTTTTTTGCAGATAAAATCATTTATCATCTTCTTTCCTGAATTGCACCATTTTCGAGATATTTGAAGTTGAAAGTAATGAAATCGATATAATTTTGTAAAAATTTTCTGATTTCCCCAAATCCAACTCTGTGCTGAAATGATTCAATAATCAGATTTGTTCAATGTTGCCATATTTTATGTCTTTAAGAAATATTTCTACAAATGGTTGGGGAAATCTCTCCAGTCTATGGTTCCACCACTAAACACTACAGGGTCTTTCACTGAAAATTTCATCTTTTTGGCGTGAAGGGAAAAGAAAGCTTTTGTGAATAACTCAGAAAATATCCAATTTAGGGCAAGGGTGTGATGCATACACTCACATTATTTTTTAACGTAGATTCAATATCTGCCATAAAAAAATGGGGTTCTAATTTAAAATACTTTGAAAGCGATTTTTTAACCCCCTGTATCATGAATCGCGATTTCCATTTTTAAAGTGGATACATCAATCTTGAATCTTGAAAAATCCCAAAAATTAAAATTTTCCATCCAAAAACCTCGAAGTTATTCTTCTTTCAGCGGAGCTCTATATTCGATTTTTTTTTCGAATTTTCCCGCTCAGAGAGAATTTTCCAACCAAAACTGATAAATGTTACATCAAAATAACTTGAAATTTTCTGAGGAATCTATTTCTGCAATGAAAAAACGGAAGTTGAAGTCATTTCCGGAAAAACCGGAGGTGTTCATGCCTTGAAAATATTTTAGATTTCATCAGCATCGTGAAATACTTATAAGTGCTGAATTTCATGAAAATACGTTCAGTAGTTTCCCTTATAAATATGGGTGAGGTTCCTCGTGAAAGACCCTATATAGATGAAATAGATAATTTATTTTCTGTCAGGACCTGTTAAACTGAAGACTTGTCTTTATGAAGAGCTGGTTCTTTATCGCTTAAGACTTTCAGGGTCATCAAATTATATCTATTCTAACATAGGAATGTTTCAAATTAAGCTCATATGAGTTTTAAAAACTTCGAACCCAGTCTCTTAGATTTGTTTTGTACCTTTATAGAAGTTTTTTCACATCTTTATTTCGTATACCGATTCAACCTGGTTCACAAACTTAGGAGATAATAAAATTTGACTTAGTTTTAATATTTCTGAATGTTAGTTATGATGGCACGGATAATTAAACTTCAACCAATATTGAAACTGTAAGCTATAGGCTCATAAACAAGAAAGATTAGAATACAATGCATTTTCTGACCATAATCATTTCATACTGAATTGAATAATTTCAAACTATCGAAATTATCCTTACAATATTTCCACATTTCTTTTGAAGAAAGTTACAAATAACTGTTGACGGTAATAAATTGATATTCTATGGTAAGGTATTAAAAATTTACATAATCTAAGAAAAACTATTTTTGTTTTTGCAGAAATGATGGTTTTCATGATTTGGTAATCTTAAGAAGAAAATTACAAATGTATGATGATAACATCCAATAATTCTGAGGATTTTTTGGAATTTCTCACTAGAAAGAGATGGTTTATAATCTTGAAGTAGAAAGAAATTATAGTAGAACAACAAAAATCTATGTTTATGGTGTTGAATTTTTTTTTACCAGAAAATTAGTATTTTGTATCTTTCTTCTGAATATGGACCTCATGGGAAAAAACATGAGTGAGTGAATCATTTTTAGAGGGAAAATAATGTTTTTGAACAATTCAGATTCAATAGTGGATGCTGTGGAAGGTATTTTTCATTCAAACTAAACTGGACTACAGAGGGGTATTTGCCCAATGTGAAAACTTAAAATGCTTATAACTTTTTAACGCAGCTGAATATTGAAAACCCGTAATGGAAAAAGTGTTTCTTTTGATCTCAAGAACCTATGATTAAAATTAACGCAGGGGTCAGGGACTCCCCTGTATAGCGCTTATTTTTTAATTTCATATTGCCTAGAGTGAACCTACCCCTAGATATACCTAGGAGTTTCTTCATGTCACGAAGTCACATTATGTTCATAGAATAAACTTAAGAATGGATGTTCTTTACATAATGTACTTCAGATGATAAATTATACAAATCAGGTAAATTGGAAGTTTGTGTAGCTTTATTACATACAAGGGCTCGTTTATACTGGTCGGTACCGTATTCCGTAAGCCGTTACCGTATTCCGTATTCCGCAAGAATTTCAGTAGCCGTTCATACTGGCCGTTAACTTTTCCGTAAACTGAGCATAGAGCTTATGGATTATTCTCGTTGTTTGTTAATAATTGTCATTTTGAATTTGAGTTTCAATGTTTTGGAACCTGCTGACCATCTTGAATTATATTATTTGAAATTACTGCCATCAAAACAGAGATCGATATAAAATAAAATATAATAATAATAAAAATTATATCATAGAATATTGTCTTTGATATAATTTACTTCATACTTGTATATGTTTGTTTGAAAGATTCATTGAATTATATGAATGACATCAAATATCTTCTGTGTTTGAAAATTTTCTGTTAAATACTAGATTCCATTCAAGAGTATAAGATGTTTTTGAACGTTTTTCGAATGTTCTAACTTGAATATTATGAAATCTTGCGAACTTTGTTAGTTCCAGATTATGATAACGATTTATAGTTCCGAATTGATAAATCGATAAATGACATTGGGTCGATGGATAGCTAATCCAGTAGGAATTGTCGCGCAAAAAAAAAGCATCATTCAGAATGATCCAACTGACTACCTAGCCTATTTCAACGGATCCCACAAACAAGCAACCAATTCTCATACATCATCCTAACGTGGCTCAAGTGTAGGAAGAAAACACCACCCCTGTGTGTCATAGAATTGATGACATCTTTGCAACACCAACATATTATGGCTTTGGCAACTTTCTAGTCTATGCAACGTGTATCGAGAATATTGTTCTATTCACATATGTACGTACCTATCGTGTTAAAACGGATTTATGATTGAAATGTCATCGTATCTCTACAAAGTAACATGAAATCTATTGTACAGCAACATTTCCGTGTTTGACTATTTATTATTGGAGTATTATGTTCTATAATTACTGAAATTGTCCGGACAAAGCCTTATGCCTTTATGCATATCTGAATTTCTGACAAATTAGTTGCAGTCCGTTCAAGATATATTGTCATCAAAGCAAGCCTCGAAAGTGAAATCAGTGCTTCATTTCTGGTTACCAAAAATTCCAGAAATATTCTATGCTTGAAAATTAACAATTTCGTTTTTCGGGATCGTATATCTTAAATAATCAATTGATTTCTCAAATATTTATGCATTCCTATTGTGCATTGAAAATTATATTCGCCAAGTTATGAATGTATATTTGACAGTTTTCAGTGAAACTTCAAAAATTTTCAGAACTTGCAGCTTTTTCAAACGCTTAATTTTACCTTCAAATCTACAAAAGATGTCTGTTGAAACGTCGGCAAGGTGACATTGTATCAATATTTTCTAGTATTTCAATGTCCAAGACCACAAGGTGAATCGAGTCATATATCAAATCCCATAACTCAACTAACCCCACTAATACATTGATTAATATCCAAACCTGATGATACCCCTCACCTGCGCGAGGTCTCACATAAAATGTCCAAAATATGTCCCTGTTGAAAACATGTCATATCCTGAATTTTTAGGTAACCTGATCCAAAGCTCAGCTACCGCACGTTGCGCCAAGTTTACGATCCTGTCACAAGGCACGAACGCGGAAATACTAAAAATGGAGGATGGTCTTATCGAATTACTGAAATATTAAACCTTCATTAGTGTCCATTAAAATGGACGCCTAATACATCCCTAAATTTATGGATTTAATCGCTGATTTATCGCTGGGATGTATCGTCAAATACAAGGGTCCCATCTACAGGGTTGGGATCAGAGGATACTTAGAAACTGGAGAATGGTAGCTCCCGAGCTAATCTTTTTGATGGTGTTCGAAGCTAGCGCCACAACGGCCTATTGTAGAACTAGCACCTGGTGGGAAATTCAAATCGACTGAGAGATTTTGACACCAACTTTCGATGGGTGTTATATTAATTAGAGGACCGGTGATTCAAATATCGGTTAAACCTAATTTGCAACCCTTAAGCTCGGGTTCAATGGATAGTTGAATTTAAATAAAACTAGAAATTATAAAAGCAATGGCATTGCGTGCGATGGTCGGTGATAATCCAGGAACCTCAATTCGGTGTCGTAGACAAGAATTGCAAATTTCAAGAAGCTCTCTACAACATCTATAATATAAAAATGAATCGCAAAATGTGTTGGTAAGCGTAAACTCAACAACGTCTAGACCAATTTGGCCAAATCTTTTTTTAAAATGTTCGTTATAGTTCAAGGATGGTTTTTACGGCGAGAAAAATTAGAATTATTGCTGGAAAAACCCTAAAAATAGCCCTTTTCTTTTTCCCATACAAATGATTTGTAACTAAATCGTAGTCAATTTGAGCTTTATTGCTATGGTATAAAGTTCATATTAAATTACGAATGTTTTTATTTACGACTGCTATTAGTCAATGTACGTGGCCCAACATCATTCCAACAGTTACGAACTGTTGATGGTGAATTGTGTGGATCCTACAGAGACGCCTGTCAACGTTTGCAATTGCTTGAAAATGACGCTCATTGGGATCAAACTCTCAATGATGCTGTAATATCATCACACGCTCAACAAATACGAGCATTGTTTTCTATAATCATATCTATATGCTTCCCATCAAACCCAATTGATTTGTGGATCAAGTACAAAGATTAAATGTGTGATGATATTTTGTATCAAATACGGAATAGAATGGGAAATCCAAATAGACAAATCAGTGAAGAAATTTCCAATGAAGCATTGATTTCAATTGAGGACATGTGCTTGATAATGTCAAACAAACTATTAATTCAATTAGGCCTGACCGCGCCCAATCGTCCAATGCATGACGCTTTTAACCAAGAGTTACATCCAGAAAAACTGTATGATCTCAACGCTTTGAAAGAATTAATTCAAACAAATAGTCCACTGTTAAATGAACAACAGAAGTATGTATTTGAAACTCTTATGAAAGTAACAAATGATGAAACTGGAGGGATTAACTTCTTAGATGCACCTGGTGGTACAGGAAAAACTTTTTTGATTTAATTAATATTAGCAACAATTCGCTCACAAAATAAAATTGCACTTGCACTCGCTTCATCGGGAATCGCAGCAACTTTGCTTGAAGGTGGTCGAACAGCCCATTCAGCACTAAAATTGCCATTAAATATGTAAAGAAATGAAACTCAACCTGCAACGTTTCGAAGAACTCTGCAATGGCAAAGGTTTTGCAGTTTGGGATGAATGCACGATAGCACATAAAAATCTTTGGAGGCTTTAGACAGAACCTTAAAAGATTTACGGAGCAATAATAACTGATTTGGTGGTGCAATGATTTTATTAGCAGGAGATTTTTGTCAAACATTGCCAGTGATTCCACGATCAACGCCAGCTGGTGAACTCAATGCATGTCTAAAGTCCTCCAATTGTGTGAAACATGTCAAAGTACTTCATTTAAGCAAGAATATGCGTGTCGAGTTGCAAAATGACCAATCTGAAACATATTCTCTAAACAACTCATTGACATTGGTAATGGCAAATTTCCTATAGACATGTTGACTGGCTGCATTAACTTTCCTCAAAGTTTTTGTCAGTTAACTCGATCAAAAGATGAACTTATTCAGAAGGTGTTTCCAGATGTTTCCCAAAATTGCAGAAACCATGATTGGTTGAGCGAACGAGCTATACTGGCTGCAAAAAACATAGATGTAAATGAATTAAATTTCAAAATTCAAGAACAAATTACAGGCGAATTGAGGATATATAAATCAGTTGATTCGGCTACTAATCAAGATGATGTAATCAACTATCTACCGGAATTTTTAAACTCGCTGGATTTGCCACCTCACAATCTTCAATTGAAGGTTGGATCGGTGGTTATAATGTTGCGAAATATCAACCAACCGCGTCTTTGCAACGGTACACGGTTAGCGATAAAAAAATTACTAAACAATGTGATAGAAGCAACAATACTCAAAGGAAAGTATAAAGGAGAAGATGTTCTCATACCGCGCATCCCAATGATTCCGACTGATGTGCCATTTGTTTCAGTGCGGCTTGCTTTTGCTATGACTATAAACAAGTCCCAGGGGCAATCATTAAGTGTTTGTGGTATTAATCTAGAAAACTAGAACTAACTAGAATGTTTCTCACATGGTCAATAGTATGTTGCCTGTTCCCGTGTTGGAAAACCATCAGATTTGTTTATCTATGCCATTTTGCAGTTTGGGATGAATGCACGATGGCACATAAAAAATCTTTGGAGGCTTTAGACAGAACCTTAAAGATTTACGGAGCAATAATAACTGATTTGGTGGTGCAATGATTTTATTAGCAGGAGATTTTCGTCAAACATTGCCAGTGATTCCACGATCAACGCCAGCTGGTGAACTCAATGCATGTCTAAAGTCCTCCAATTTGTGGAAACATGTCAAAGTACTTCATTTAAGCAAGAATATGCGTGTCGAGTTGCAAAATGACCAATCTGGAAACATATTCTCTAAACAACTCATTGACATTGGTAATGGCAAATTTCCTATAGACATGTTGACTGGCTGCATTAACTTTCCTCAAAGTTTTTGTCAGTTAACTCGATCAAAAGATGAACTTATTCAGAAGGTGTTTCCAGATGTTTCCCAAAATTGCAGAAACCATGATTGGTTGAGCGAACGAGCTATACTGGCTGCAAAAACATAGATGTAAATGAATTAAATTTCAAAATTCAAGAACAAATTACAGGCGAATTGAGGATATATAAAATCAGTTGATTCGGCTACTAATCAAGATGATGTAATCAACTATCTACCGGAATTTTAAACTCGTTGGATTTGCCACCTCACAATCTTCAATTGAAGGTTGGATCGGTGGTTATAATGTTGCGTAGAAATATCAACCAACCGCGTCTTTGCAACGGTACACGGTTGCGATAAAAATTACTAAACAATGTGATAGAAGCAACAATACTCAAAGGAAAGTATAAAGGAGAAGATGTTCTCATACCGCGCATCCCAATGATTCCGACTGATGTGCCATTTGTTTCCAGTGCGGCTTGCTTTTGCTATGACTATAAACAAGTCCCAGGGGCAATCATTAAGTGTTTGTGGTATTAATCTAGAAAACTAGAACTAACTAGAATGTTTCTCACATGGTCAATAGTATGTTGCCTGTTCCCGTGTTGGAAAACCATCAGATTTGTTTATCTATGCGCCAGGTAATCAAACAAAAAACATCGTATACCACAAAGCACTACAATGATAATAATAATAATTATGATTCACATGATTAACAATAAAGCGATTACTTACTTTTAAATTTTTATATATGTTTTATTTAATTATTTTTTATTCACAACGCCCTATCACCAGGGTGACGGTTCTGTTCAGGAGAATTTTTTAAAATACGTAGGCACAAAAACTGCCACATTACAAATCTTTTTGACAGGACGAAGTCTGTGGGGACAGCTAGTACTCACTAAAGATTGATAGTTCGAAGACTAATGACCTTATTTCGATATAACTTGATATTTGTGGCCTAATTCGTGAAAACCATCATTTATCATCTTCTCATCAATTCCTCCAACTTAAAAACTCCCCTCGTATGTTTATCATAATTTCATTTCATTGCTAAAGTAAGGATATCGGTGTCGATATTTAGAACTCGCTGTTTTTCTTCGAATAACTCGTTTTTCTTTCCCTTCTGCCAACAACCAGTATCCTATGAACTTCACCTTCCCACAGAGCCGCACAGACCACAGAATATAGACACTACAACCCTCCGGAGTGTCGCAAAACCTTAATTAGAAGTCAATTAGCGCTCTATCAATTCGAGAAGTAGACGCAGCGACCGGTAGGCCATCCGCTCCTGCGGCCACAGAGAAGAGTCCAACAAAGGACCCGTCGCTTCATTAATCACAGATAAAGTTGTCCCTGGGACCGCGACGAGATAAAGCGAATTAATTATAGCATTTACGTCCGATTTTTGAGAGCCATCACACAAATGATATCGGAAATTAGTCGTTTGTGTTGTGTGAGAACCGCGCAGCTCAAGATTAATGGCCGGCTGGCAAATCCGAGATTTACTGCGGGACGGCAAACGCGCCTTACGACCGCTTTCGGCAATTGGTGAGGCGGGATTTGTCAACGGTTGAAGAAGAAGAAAGCTGAAGCAAGGTAATGAATTCGATACTGTGGTTTATGACAGGTGTTTATTTATGGCAGGGAATTGAAATGGATTGTTACGTCATAGCACCGGGACAACATAAACTGAAAAAAAAAATTTGAAAACCGTACAGTCAGGAGCTTCTACGAGATACGATCTTTCTGAATTGCTAGGACAAAAATTACTCACTAGAACCCTAAGGACCGGTTGTCAACCGAAGATTAATCCATAGGTAAGTTTCGCAACAGTGCAAAAATGATAAGTCTAACCATAGAACACCTATTTCGGTCCCATCCTTTGGAAAAAATGATAATTTTTTGTGTGCGTTGGCATATCTCTACGATTAAAATATGAAATAAAAATTAAAAATTCAAATAATTGGAAGTAACGCGAATCAGTTGCGAATTATCAAAATATTCTTCACACATTAACACACAGGGTAGGCCATCTATAACTCTCCACCCCGAATTTTGAGCTTTGATACCTATGGAATAACGGTAAAGGGAAGGAGAACAATCTCCTATGGCGCATCTGATCGAAAAATGAAAGAAGAAATAGAGTAGTTCAAGAAATCACCACAATGGCGCTAATATAGCAACAGTGTAGAAATGAATCGAGATGGATGGGCTGAATTCAGTTTGGTAGGTGACGTGGTTGAACGTTGTTGAAGTCGAATCGTGTGGTTTCAGAATCAGAAAATATAACCTATAGATTAAGGTTTGACCTGTATGAAGTGAATAGATTTTTGTGAGCTATTATTATTTTATAGACTATTTTGAACATTTTTGGAGTAATAATGGGAAAAAGTTTGCCAGTGGTTGGTTGTAGAGATCACAGCAAAGAGGTTACCAAGATAGTGGTTGATATATATATGGTTATGAGGACTCATTATTTAGCAAAATATGAAAACAAAAAAAGTGAAGCTCTCAACAACAGAACAATATATATATAGAAAAAAGCCAAATTATTGTGTTGAAAATTGTGTATTCCCATTTGTTTCGTTCTTTCCCAAATTACGTTAGAATTTGTATGTATCCTTTATTTATTTGCTATATTTTTTTCGATGAAAGATTTAAATACTGATTTTGAGTTTCAATTCATAATTATATTTCCTTTTTTCCGTTGTATAAAAACATCGCTATTTCATGAAATTAAAAAGAAGTAAATAAGAATTCCATGGATAAATCAAATTCATTTTACATATCCCGAACATGATACCATTTAGACTTCATGTAATTCAAATACTCTCGAATGTTGAAAGTTCCCAAACATTTATTTGTGTTACATCTACTTTCAATGAGAAAATCGTATACATAAAGTCGTTAAATCTAGCGTATAATTTTTTCTCATAATTGTACTCCGAAGAAATATTAGAATTGTAAGAACAATAAATCAAATCAGAATTTTTTTTTCAAAGCATTATGAGTACGACTATAGACTCTACTTCATTTTCATTTTGGTTGGATTTACACGCAGTTCAAACATTAATCCCATGAATTAGTCGACGTTTTCCTTCATAGATTTACTAAATTAACTGTTCAGTTAATTTATGTTTTGCTTACTTCCTACTCTGACATTGACAGCCGGTGATCACGGACGAACTGAAATCTGAACGAATTGAAGATGACAGATGACATGAAATTTGTGTCAATGTGAACTTTCACCAAGTTGCGACAGCAGCCTCCTACTTTGGATCAGTTTTTGGGCCACTCTAATACATGGTGTTACTTCTCCTACCTTGTACCCTCCATAGGCTAAGGAAACTCCTCAGTTAAAAATAAGTTATGTGATATTATTGTGAGACTTATGTACAAAAGGAGTTACTTGAACTTAACATTTTGAAATTCATATGGAACTTTCAGAAGAATTATCTTCAAAATTAATCAGGACTTGCTCAGTGTATAAATTGGTACATCTCAATACTTTTTTACATTTCTTTCTGAAAATATCAAACTCTCGGTTCAACTTGAGTAACAAACATCCAAAACCACATCTCGAAACTTGGCACTAATAATTATTTCCAGGTAAAAGTAACCTTTCGATATCCAAAAATGAATTAACAATTATATCTCAAAAGATGTTCAAAGCTCTAATTTCTACCTCATCCATCATAATATGGAAACAGAATGGATAGACTGGACACTAATTGATATGAAAGGCCTACGCGATTTCATAGGCTTTTTTATCTAACCGACAAGAGAAACTGAGTCTGGTCAGCATCTCACTTGTATCTCACATGTATTGAAAACAAGTTTAGCCCTCAGTCAATCAGCATCTGATCACCATACACATGGCTTTACTGACCTATATCTCTGTTTATATTTGTCACATTGGTCAAACTTTTTTCATAAGTTAAATTCCTTTGGTTGAAGCCAGAAGAAGACGGAAATGTTTCCGTTTCACATCAATTGTTTTCTTTTGATGAATTTTGAATGGCCTTGGCAATTTTAATTTTGTTTTCAATTTAATTATCTATTTATACTCAAGTCACGTTAGTAGACTTCCACCCATCGTGTCTTATCAAATTTGTGGTGTTTCTACCATTGTCAGCAAATCCTTATGCAAAATTTGCCATGTGGTGGTTTGGGATAACCCTAGTTGTTGAGAACGTCGAGAAATTGACAAATTTGGATCTTCTTCAACACTGTGGTTCACGGCCGTGATGTTTTGTATTGGCACATTTTGTACCAACCACGTCGACTCAAATTTAGCGAGCAAATTCTTAATAGCGGTCTCAGAAGGTCGATTATGTTGTCTGAAACTATCATGAATTTTACGAAATGTAATTTTAACAGAACCACCAATGTCATAGTTGATGACGAGATATTGTTGATGATGGAGCTCGTGTTGAATGATTGTTTGGGCTATTACCATCATCTATTGTGGATGTAATGTTTTCCGTCGTTTCGATAGACATCTTCTATCTTTATCAAGGAGAAAAGTAAGAAACCTTTTGAAAATTATCAATTTTCAAATAGTCAATATTGACAGAAGTCATTTGTTCACTAATATTCCGACAGATAAAACACTTATCATAGTTAGGAAAAAGCTTGAAGAAGATCAAACCCTTAGTGAAAGAACTACACTAAGCGTGAATGCAATTATGGAAATGCTTTCTATTTGTATTGAAACAACATATTTCCAATTTGAAGACATCTTTTATCAACAAGAATTCGGAATGGCCATGGGTTCACCACTATCACCAATTTTAGCTGATTTATATATGGATATTTTCGAACAGAAGGCATTAGAAAAATATGTACTTAAACCCAAACTGTGGAAAAGATATGTAGATGATACTTTCATTATTTGGCAACATGAAAGAGACACTATAGATGGATTCCTTCAATATCTAAACAATCAAGAGGAATCAATTAAATTCACAATTGAAATCAAGAAGGACAGACAACTTCCATTCTTAGATGTACTCGTACATAAACAAAATGGAATCCCAAGAACCACTGTGTATAAAAAGCCAACGAACACAGGACAATATATACATTTTGATTCAAACCACCAACTAAACACTAAATTGGGAGTAGCAAAATGTTTATTTGATAGAGCAATAAATATTTGTTGCACTGAAGAAGACGACGAGATATTGTTGATGATGGAGCTCGTATTGAATGATTATTTGGGCTATTACCATCATCTATTGTGGATGAAATGTTTTCCGACGTTTCGATAGACATCTTCTATCTTTATCAAGGAGGAAAAAGTAAAAAACCTTTCGAAAATTATCAATCTTCAAAAGTCAATATGACAGAAGTCATGAAAGAAAAAATGAACAATGTTATATACTCATCTGTGATATGATGATCTTTTTTAAGTTGGATCGAACTATCGGCGTCCAAACTTCTGGCAGATCTATAGATGGAGCACTTATGGAATCTGGTGTTATTTTCATAAATGCTGCTTCTTTGATTTTCTTCTTGCAAGTTTTCTTCTTTGAATATTATTGATGCTTCATCATTTTTATACGATGATTCTCATCTACAGCATGTTGGACTAACCTGGATTTGTCGCTGTCACAGTACTCGTAGAAGCTTCTGATGTTCTTTTATTCGTACATTCAGAGGGCGTTTAGTTTCTCCGATGTAAGATCTTCCGCACTCGCAAAGGTAATTCATATATGCAGTTCTTTGTCCTTGTGTGTCTCATTATTAGGAAGCTTAACTTTTGACACTATCAGAGCTAAACTTACAAAAGTTAAGCCTAATAATGAGACACAAAGGACAAAGAACTGCATATATGAATTACCTGCTGATGCTGGAAGATCTTACATCGGAGAAACTGAACGCCCTCTGAATGTACGAATAAAAGAACATCAGAAGTTTACTACAGTGCTGACAACGACAAATCCAGGTTAATCCAACATGCTGTAGATGAAGAATCATCGTATAAAGTGGGATGAGGCATCAATAATATCAAAGAAGAAAAACTTGCAAGAAAAAAATCAAAGAAGCAGCATTTATGAAAATAACACCTGATTCCATAAGTGCTCCATCTATAGATCTGCCAGAAGTTTGGACGCCGATAGTTCGATCCAACTTAAAAAGATCATCATATCACAGATGAGTATATAACATCATTCATTTTTCTTTGATGACTTCTGTCAATATTGACTTTTTGAAAATTGATAATTTTCAAAAAGTTTCTTACTTTTCCCATTAATAAAGATAGAAGATGTCTATCGAAACATCGGAAAACATTACATCCTCAATAGATAATGGTAATAGCCCAAACAATCATTCAATTTCATAGTGGTGTTTAATTATTTTAATGCGATTTTCGAGCGGAATTGAATTCGATGTAACAATTGCCAAAGCATCTACTACGAATATGTCAAAAAATTAATTGACAATGCTGTCATGTGGTAGGTGTAGCCTCAATTAAAAAACAAAAATCTTGTTGAAAGACCCTTTACAAGCAAATAATAAAGGTAGATTAGGAGTGAAAAATACGCTACAAAGCTGTGAAGGAATTGAAAATGTAGGAAAAAAGTATTAAGGAGAAAAATCTTTATTTCCCGGACGGCGGTCGGAAAAAATAATTTTCTGAAGTATCTCGTTGGTATAAAAAATCAAATATCAAATTGGCGAAGAAAATTGCGTCCCGCAAACATCTCAACCGACCTTAACTTTTAATCCACTTATTCAACTTATTCAATTGTAAATAACCCATAGGTATAACGTCATTAATTGCCGTATTAAATAAACACTGCACACAATATAAGAGAATAATCCATCCGATATCGGGAAATAAAAAGAAATATTACACTTGTTTCGCCAACACAGGCTTATAAGTAAAAACCAACATATTTTCAACACTCCCTGTAGTAATCATGATGTAAAATAGGATTTATGATAGGACTTTCCGTAAGAACGGGACTAGGAATGCAATCAATAAAATTTAATCTTGAATTCCGGTAATAATCTTAGTAATCTGGCTCGGTTCAGAAGTAATTGTTGTGAATTATAACTCAGAGATACTTTGTCGTAAAGTTGGAGATTTTGTGTAGTTGTCTCATTATGTTAGTGAGAACTTGATCTTATTTGTCACGTGTAGTATGTGAACTCAATATCCAATGAAATAATATCACAAGTTTTAGTGGATATTAGTTGAATCAGCGATATTACCCTTGAATATTCACTGCCAGAATTTTCTTTTACAAGAGAAGAAGATTAATGCCTAGCTGAATAACACTATGAAGATGGCGTTATCAAATCCACCCCAGCCGATTGTGTATATGTGTATACGTCATACACTAAATGAATAAATATAAGCATTCGTATTAAAATCATTAACAGACAGGCTTGAGCACAACTTAAAATGAAAATATTTGCCAAAACTATTAAATATTTGCTTAAAATTACTAAGGATCTTCGAAATTAACATTACGTATCGTTCCATTAGCAATGGCGGCTCCATCGAAAAGAATAATCGAGTGTAATTCAATTCTTCATAACCCAACATAGCCTGTATATAAAACACTGCCACCGATGAACAAAAAATGACCTAAAATGTGAACCACCCGCTTCTCAATTACGAGATGCCCCGAATAGTTTTGCGTTAATTACCGATGATGCCTCTTGAAGAATTCAGAGCCCCGGGCCATACTTCGAGGGCCTAAGTGGGTGAAGTCACTGCACCAGGTAGTCGACAGACGAACGTCTACGCCGACATAGGTGGAGGTATACAGTGTGGAGCAGTCAATTGGAATTAATTCGATAATGAATGAATCATGGCAAACTATAAAATATTCTGTTGAATAGAAACCTAATTCTCAAATTACCTTCGGAAATAATATATTTTTGTTATTTAATTGGGTTTATGATGTCAATTGATTTTAGATGTGTCACGTTAAATTTGATTTCTTCTTTCTGGTCCTGTTGGTCTGTTCATTTTAGATTGTTCAAAGAATGTGTTATATATATGTTGTATTGAGCACTTGAATGTAATTTCAATGAGCAGAATTATTTTTTCCATTAAAACTATACTATACTAGGATATTGTAATTTAATCAAAAAATTGTATTTTCACCTGTAATTTTCAAACGACAATATCAATTGAAATGATCTTTTGTAGAAGATTTTTGATAACAGTCATGCATATTCTGGCATCAATAGATTTATTATTATTATATATTACTATTTAGATTTATGTTGTCCTGCGAGAAATGTCAAAAATTCCGTGAAAAAAAAAAGTTGGGTAACATCCGAAGTAATACAGAGTAAAAAAGATCTGAATAACCTTTATTGGCTTCACATGAATGTTGGTTCCATGAAAACTATAGAAAACAAAAACCCTATCATAACTCCTAAATAAAGTCCAACAAATTATATGCAAATTGTACAAGTATAGCAAATTCTGAAAATAAAAGTAAGACGGTCTGAAATATTGTCAACCATATAATTGGCAGATCGGGAAAAAGTCATAATCCTATGTCCATTGAGTTAAATGGGACATTATTCTCCGAACCTGCAGAGGTTACCGATTTGTTTGCAAGTTATTTTTCCATCACAGCTAGAGATAGAGTGTTCACTTGCTATGGAAACAATCTGTCGCTGTCATGTACTGTTCTACCACCCCTAAACAGCAATTTCTTTTTTTAACCTGTTTCTCATTCTGAAATAGGGGAAACCGTGAACAAATTGAAAAATAAAAAAAATTTAGAAAGCACTGACGTGAGGTCAGATTGCTTTGGCTCTCTTGTTGAGCTACTTGCGAATAAATATTCAAACCTTAACAAATCTATAAGCTCTCTGATCGGGTGAACAATAGTCTTTTTCCGTACTATGAGACAATGTGATGCAAATATGAAAGCCTAATGAATAAACAAACCTTTATCTCAATTTGAAAATAACTACTCATAATTTTCACCAAATTTTGTTCTATGCTTCTTCTAAAAACTTACGTCATTGCTTTTCTGATTAATATTACGTCTGTGCTTTTCTAAATTTTGACAACGTCATCGACATCGAATTCTACTTCTATGAAAATTTTGATTGATATTACGCCAACTGACACTGATATCTAGGTCCGCAAGTTGTCAAACGAATATCGATCTGTGATGGCAAATCTTTCAATGACAAAGCTCGGACTTCATGACATTTCTATTTTCTCTTGAGTAAATGAAAAAATGATCATATCTTCAGAAGGAAAGCTACGACAATGAAATTTGAGGATGAGTAAGATATCGGTAACCTCAATATATATACGGATATTTATTTAAATCTAAATGAAGTCTTAGGAGATATTAGGTATTGAAATTTATTTTTTTGGGAATTTTTTAAAAATTTTCTAGTGTGACGATTTCTGCGAAATTTTGCAAGACGTTTCGTTTCAGCCTCCCTCAATAACATTCCAAGTATCAACTTGATCGGATGGATATTCTAGTAGTTATTGAAGAAACAAAATTTCAGATGCTCATAACTATTGAACCATCTGACGGATTTGGCCCAATAACGAACTTGACCGAGATATTTGGACAATTAAAGAGAGGATACGGCCGGCCGGACAGACTCAACTTTCGCCACGAATTCTTCATCAGAGTCGGGCAATCG
>JARTUT010001148.1:0-20343 GCA_030674115.1 Micraspis discolor
GGGTTCTGGTAATAGAAATATTCAATTCTATCCTGGAGAAATTGTATTCGTTAACATGTATAAGAATAATCAGGTTGTTAAAGTTCAAGCTAATATTGTGAAACAATTGTCTCCTGTAACTTATAATATTAAGACCTTGGATGGTATCTTGCATAAAAGGCATGTAGATCAGATAATTAAATGTAGTATTCCTACCAATGAAAATGTAACGGAAAATATCAAGATAATCAAGTTTTACGCAGATCAGAAAGAATCAAAAACAAGAATTGAACTTGTTATATTATTTTTTTTCTTAAATTTTGGTTGACTGAAAATTTGTATGGTATAACTGTTAACTTTTTTGGGAAGGGGATATTGGGGTATATTGTGGATAACATATGTATCGTTCATGTCAATTCATGTGTACTATAATCAGGCAGTCTAATAAAGGTATTCGTTAAATGAAGACATGCGTGTTTTATTGATGATTATCAATACACTTCGATAAAAATATTTGGAAAAAAACCAATTGTTCCTCAGTTTCAGGGTTACAAAATAAGAACTTGTTCCACTTATTGCTCATTCAAATATATATGTTACATACAATTTTCTTGTGTACATGCGTAACTGATCTAAATTCACTTCACGTATTTGATATCACCAACAATATGCCCATAATTCATTCATTAAAATTGTCATTTAAATATACACAGATCATTGGAGAGTAAGTCAATATATCTAAATAATAAAATATTCTCAGAGGTGATGTCGAATAAATCCGGCCCTGGCTCAGACCAGCTCAAACAGAGAGACCAAGTCGCAGCAACCATAAATACAATGAAATAACTGTCACCGTTTTTACACGCTTGAGACCGCCACCTTACCGGTAGAATTTTTGGCTTCATTTGTTTGAACTGCGTTTCCCCTCTAGGTAGATTTATACTCAATGGTACTATTGAACAAATTATCATGAAGTTCTAACCTAACAATATTATCTAAGAGGTATATCGCTACTTACCATAATTAATTAAAGTTATTTTGTTACGAGAGGGTGGTAAAATATCAATTCACGATAAATCTCGAATGAAATTAGCTAGATTCGATCTTTCAGGGTAGGTTTGTGGGATTAAATCTCGGCTAAGTTCGTTATTGGGTGATTTGGGCATAAAGAAAAACAAATTCATTATGTAGTTTGTCCAGCTTTGTCAATTTATATTATTCTCATCCGTGACAAACTAATATTTTTGTAAATGTGGGTTCTCAGATTTTTTTGATCGAAAGTCTGTAGTATGGGAGAACAACAACTTGAACATAATCATTCTTCATCCCATCAAAACGATAAAAATATCAATGAAATCGACAAAACGGATAAAACTATTACATTGATAAATTCTTCTGACTACACAATATTTATTAGCAAATAATATATAATGTAGTGTAAGCTGGGGTTTGTGACGGGAGCCATACAATTAGGTGTAAGACAAAAAGCCTAGGAGAACCCCAGTGAAAAAGCCCTGGGTCCCAACATAATAACTTCATTATAAAAAGTGGAGCTTATTTACTTAAAATTGATAAACAAACTGTCAACATAATAAATTTAAGGACCACTAAATAAATGATCACAACATTAATCATAACTATTTTATGAAAGGAAAACTTATTTACTTACAAAAAAAAACTGGTGAATAAACTATGAGCTTTTTATTCAATAAATCCATGGTATAACATAAACTAATGTTAATAAATGCATAAAAAAATCAGTCCAATTTTTGAATCCAATTACTTGTGTGTATTCGCGAAACATTGCCTGCACTGATTGAAATCGTATTTACGGATGAGACCATCTATGTTTGAGCGACATCGGCAGCTCCTCCATCCTTGCCCATATTTTTGGTGTGAGAGTTCCAAATATCTTGAAGACCCATTATGAAGGACCCCAATGACTCTAGCTCACTAGAGAACAACAACAAGTAATATTATATAATGCCGTCGTTTAGATTAACTGAAGAATAATGATATTACATTAATATAAAAGATCAAATAACATACCTTGATCAGATGTATAACATTCTCGTATAGATTGTGAACTAATGATAATAAGAGCAATAAATCGGACCAAATTTTTGAATCCAATTACTTGTGCGTATTCGCGAAATCATTGCCTGCACAGATTCAAACCGTATTTACGGATGAGACCATGTTTGTTTGAGCTACATCGTCAGCTCCTGGATCCTTGCCCATATTTTTGGGATGAGAGTGCCAAATATCTTGATGACCTATGAAGGACTCCAATGACTCAAGCTCACTAGACAAAAACAAATAATATTTTATAATGCCGTAGTTTAGATTAACTGAAGATTAATGATATTACATTAATATAAAAATCAAAAAATATACCTTGATCAAAAGTATAACCTTCTCGTATAGATTGTGAATAAATTAATGAAAGCAAAAAATCAGTCCAATTTTTTTAATCCAATTACTCGTGTGTATTCGCGGAAACATTGCCTGCATAGATTCAAACCCTATTTACGGATGAGACCATGTTTGTTTGAGCTACATCGGCAGATCCTGCATCCTTGCCAATATTTTTTGGGGTGAGAGTGCTAAATATCTTGATGACCCATTATGAAGAACTCCAAGGACTCTAGCTCACTAGAGAAAAACAAATAATATTATATGATGCCGTAGTTTAGATTAATTAAAGAATAATGATAATACATTAATATAAATATTCAAAAACATACCTTGATCAGATGTATAACTTTCTCGTATTGATTGTGAACTTATGTTAATAAGAGCAAAAATTTATCTCTTCTGAGTAATGTTGCTCTGTTTGGTTTAATAGTGCACATACACGAAAAAATTTATGCACAATTGATTACATCCATGAGAATAATTACTGGCGCCATAAGATCTACACCGGTTCATTGGTTACCAGTTTTGTCTAATATTGTCCCTCCCCATATTCGCAGACAGACTGCAGCTCTGTATTCTTGGAATAAATATCATTCTTTTCCCAATTTATTCCCAATTATTTCATATTTTCCACAAAATAGAATTCCCAGATTGAAGTCACGTAAACCATTATGGCATAATACGTTCTTCAATACGAACAGAAGTGATAAAGAATTATGGAAGACTGAGTGGAACACTTACGAAATGTTCAATAAGTGTCTCGTTTCTGATCCTTCGGAAAAAGTTTCTGGTTTTGATCTTCCAAGGAAAATTTGGACAGTTCTTAATCGTTTGAGAATAAGTCATGGTCGTACTAAGGGCATGCTATTTAAATGGAACTCAGTTCCTAGTGCAAGTTGTGAATGTGGAGAAGCAGAAGAAACAAACCTCATCTCATCAATAGTTGTCCCATATATAAATTTCAAGATGGTTTTAGGGCTATTCATGATGTTTCCAACTCTTTCTTGGAATGGGTTATAAATTTCAAACGAATATGATACGTATTTTTGTTATTCAGTTCTTTTTTCTGCTTTTGTCTTTTTATTTCCAGATTCAATGGGAGCACCTTGAAGAAGTCTCTGTCTCCATCAATAGAAGACCACTCTTGAAGAAAGAAGTCCCTAAAATATATTTCAGCTTATTTTTGTATTTTCACACTTAGACGGGGAGCCAGGGTTTTTTTTACTGGGTTTTTTCCCTAGGCTTTTATGTCATACGCCGAATTGTATGACACCCCGTCACTAACCCTGATCTATATGCTTAATTGTTTGCTAACTGAATATTGTCAGCCAAAGGTTCATAAGTATATATATATATATATATGAGTCGGTCTTTTTGGGTACATTTCATATATTTTTAGATATGGAATAAATGCACATAGTTAGCTCAGTATGACTTTCCCGAGTCGGATAATTCGATCAGTTTGCCCATATGTGAATAACTGTGCTATCTATAGAAGAAAATGCATGGATAGGTGCATTTGAGGACTATGAAAAAAAAGCACTGACTTGAGGTCAGATTGCTTTGGCGCTCTTGTTGAGCTACTTGCGAGTAAATATTCAAACCATAACTAATCTATAAGCACTGTGATCAGGTGAACAATAGTCTTTTTCCGTTCTATGGGACAATGTCATGCAAATATGAACGCATAAACCTAAAATTGAAAATAACTACTGATAATATTCACCCAGTTTTCTTCGAAGCTATAATTCCCTTGAAAATGAGTTTTTATGCCTAAAAGCAGATATAGGCTGGATTGTAGAAAGAGGAACAACAATTCATAAGAATTATTGTCTCCCTGGTGGGAGAACTCAGAAAATATCCACTTTAGGGCAAGGGTGTGATGCATACACTCACATTATTTTTTAACGTAGATTCAATATCTGCTATAAAAATTTAGAAAGCACTGACGTGAGGTCAGATTGCTTTGGCGCTCTTGTTGAGCTACCTGCGAGTAAATATTCAAACCTTAACAAATCTATAAGCTCTCTGATCGGATGAACAATAGTCTTTTTCCGTACTATGAGACAATGTGATGCAAATATGAAAGCCTATTCAATAAACAAACCTTTATCTCAATTTGAAAATAACTACTCATAATTTTCACCAAATTTTGTTCTATGCTTCTCCTAAAAACTTACGTCATTGCTTTTCTGAGTTTTGACAACGCCATCAAATTCTTTCTCTGTGATAAAAAATTTTTTGATTAATATTACGTCTGTGCTTTTCTGAATTTTGACAACGTCATCGACATCGAATTCTACCTCTATGAATTCTATGAAAATTTTGATTGATATTACGCCAACTGACACTGATATCTAGGTCCGCAAGTTGTCAAACGAATATCGATCTGTGATGGCAAATCTTTCAATGACAAAGCTCGGACTTCATGACATTTCTATTTTTCTCTTGAGTAAATGAAAAAAATGATCATATCTTCAGAAGGGGGAAAGCTACGACAATGAAATTTGAGGATGAGTAAGATATCGGTAACCTCAATATATATACGGATTTTTATTTAAATCTAAATGAAGTCTTAGGAGATATTGGGTATTGAAAATTTTTTTTTGGGAATTTTTTAAAAATTTTCTAGCGTGACGATTTCTGCGAAATTTTGCAAGCCGTTTCGCTTCAGCCTCCTCAATAACATTCCAAGTATCAACTTGATCGGATGGATATTCTAGTAGTTATTGAGGAAACAAAATTTCAGATGCTCATAACTACTGAACCATCCGACGGATTTGGCCCAATAACGAACTTGACCGAGATATTTGGACAATTAACCTATTCTGAAAATATGAAAACTCTAGCTGATTCCTTTTGGATGCTAGAGAGGATACGGCCGGCCGGCCGGACAGACTCAACTTTCGCCACGAATTCTTCATCAGGAGTCGAACCCAATCGATTGAGACCTTTTTCGGCTCGATATTCCAAAATTACAGACATTCGGGCAAAATGATAGGCACTCTGTTCGGGTGAACAAGAGCGCCAAAAATGGGGTTCTAATTTGAAAAATTGATTTTTCACGATTTTGTCATCCCTAACTTTGAAAGCGATTTTTTCACCCCCTGTATCATGAATCGCGATTTCGATTTTTAAAGTGGATACATCAATCTTACATCTTGAAAAATCCCAAAAACGAAAGTTTTCCGTCCAAAAACCTCGAAGTTATTCTCGTTTCAGCGGAGCTCTATTTTCGATTTTTTTTCCGCTCAGAGAGAATTTTCCAACCAAAACTGAAAATGTTACATCAAAATAACTTGAAATTTTCTAAGGAATCTATTTCTGCAGTAAAAAATGGTGTTGTAATTTGAAAACGGAAGTTGATGTCATTTCCGGAAAAACTGGAGGTCTTTATGCCTCGAAAATATTTTAGATTTCATCAACATCGTGAAATACTTATAAGTGCTAAATTTCATGAAAATACGTTCAGTAGTTTTCCGTATAAATATGGGTTAGGTTCCTCGTGAAAGACCCTGTATATAATTTCATATTGAATTAAAAGGCTCACTCTTTCTTTATGATTATTGCCTAGTTTATTTAACTCAATATCAATTACAACCGGGTCATTCTCTTGTCTAACTCAATGAGAAATTTTATGCTATTTCATTCGTGCTCATGACCATATGGTCGGAAAACCGAATTTATAAAAATGATTTAAGCAATGAATTATTATTCCATCATTGAGATCAAGCAAAACAGATTATACCAATTTGTCCAAAAGTAACAGATATTTGGTCGAATTGATGATTATTCTATTCATGTTAATAAGAGCGTCAAAAATGAGGGTTGTGTTTAGATAAAAATGATCTAACGCATTATTGATTAAAATATGTGGATGACACAAGTGACAGATTTAATTATTATTCGTTATTTTTTCTTTTTCTATTCCACGGAATCAACCGTGCCTATTTAAATAATGAGACTAGGATAATAATTATCATATTGCAAACGTTCAATTATACCAAATTAATTTTCGAAAACAATTTCCAATGTTATAACTGCATATTATTCATCTGAAATGTTGAGAAGCGTCCTTAAATATAAAGTAAAAGGTAGATTGACTTATCATGGCATGTGAAACACATTAAATTGATTTTTTCATCGGCAATTATGATAGTGAATTGTGAAAACGAATTAATGAAAATACATTTAAAAACTGAGATCAATACAATAAAAGATCAGGTCAAATACTTGATATGATTGTTTCACAAACTTTTGTAAATATCTTCAAACACCAAAATTTCTGGTGCGTTCGATTCGTCCCCCTTTATTGATTGGAATGCATTCTCGATACGGTGTTTTTAATATTCTTTGAAATCTATATGTCTTTCATAAAGTCTATTTTCAATTGATCATTATAAATGAAAATCAGGAGATACTGGGGTCAAGAAAGTAAATATCGGCTTCCAATCCGACGAATACCAAACATCGTATTGTGTTTATCAAAACCTAGGGATGTTCCGATACAAGTAAATACAAGTAGGTACTCGATACTTTTGTTTCGATACCAAGTACTTTTAGCATCGAATCAATTTTGCGATACCTACTTGGTATCGAAAGAAAAGTACTTGGTATCGAATCGAATTGTACTCAAATTTTGACATTGGTTTCTGGTTTCCATTTTAACCGCAAGATACTCAGCGCAGGAGCAGAGATGTCAATTTGCGCAATTCGCAATACGCATAGGATGTCAAGAATGTGATGCAAAATTAACGCAGCTACAGCTTAGGTTATGTTACGGACTTTCTTTCCAATTTCTACATTTCTACTTGCTATGTACCCTAGTACGATTTCTGGAAAAACCACAAGGAGTTGGCTCACGGTCAAAAAATAAGAAGAGACCTCACCAGGGGGATGAGCTCTCATTATACCTGTCAAATCCAGTGGCACCATTGAAGAGCAACCCATTTGCGGAATGGGATGAAATGAAACAAATATTTCCGTCATTGTACAAATATGCAATTCAGCATTTGATTGTTGTTGCTACATCGGTTCCAAGTGAAAGCCTATTTTTCAAGACAGAGCAACAATATCAAAGTCCAGAAACAGACTGTCCCCAACCTAACTGGAGCAATTACTGTTTTTAGAAAATTTGGATGCAAAAGATTTTTTTGTTTAATATTTTGACATGTATATTTGGAATAAATAGAATGAAAATCTATCCTAACGATCTTTTCTTATTGGTTCTATAAATAAAATATATATAACGTACTTCAATATTCATAATTTGGATTTCAAAAAAATTATTCAATTCACTCCTGAACTGAATACAGCATAGCTGGTTTAGAGAAATCTGAAAACAAATTGAAAAATTAACATCAAACATATTAGCAATACCTCTGCTAACTTTCAATCAATAAATCAGTGTTATTGTTAAAATAGCAGTATATAGATAAGCTTAAGCCATTTTCGTTTATGAATTTCTATGAAATCTTAAATGTATCGATATGAGTAAGAGTAGGTATCGATACTTTGGTTCCGATACATGAGTAGGTATTGAAACATGATTCGAGTATTACTTATATGAGTAGGTATCGATACCTTGATGGGATCGGAACATCCTTACAAAAACCTCGAGCGAAGCTCTATCTATCCAATTGAAAATGTAACAGACAAACTCAACGGCAATTCATCCAGAATTTCAAGAGCAAAAATTCTCAGATCCTCCAATAATTTTCCGGCGTTCAAGTTTCTTGTTTTCAAAAATTTTTCAATTTCTTCAAAGTTTGAATTGTATATTTATTTTTATTATAAAATAAAACACTAAGCTTTCTGTTCGATGAATATAATCAGATTCTTGACACGTGTTTCGATCTTGCCACCATTTTCAAAGGAATTCATAAAGAAAGTACCTAAACATGAATGAACGTTTCGTTATCATTCGGTTTACAACATCTGTTCCCTTTTCTGCATTTTTATTACAGCGTCCAGTACAGGGGTTGTCGCAAAGGATACCTGAGTTTTGGTCACGTTCCCTTTCATAATATTAATAAGGATTTTTTTAATGGAGAATTCTTCTGAATAATCCATAATTTGGCCCTTTCTAACATTGTGAAGTAATTTTTCATCTTTTTCATGAAAAAAATTTTAATTTATCGATACAGTGTTCGGCGAAACCAGTTGTATGTTTCTTTTTGAGGATTGACATTCTGTGTTCTTTTATTTTTATCTACAGACTACGTCCTGTCTGACCTATATATGGAGCATTGCAGTCACTACAATTTAATTCGTAAATGATGTGTTGATACTAGGTTCCTTTGTGTGAGCTAGCATTCTGTATAAATTATTTTTATTGACTGTTAACGTATTGATTTCCAGTTTTTGAAGCAATTGGTGATTTTACTACTCAGATATTTTAAATATCATATCGAAAATCAGATTTTATTATTCTGGATGGGACTTTTTGCAAAAGTATACAATTTTTTTAAGCCATTTTTTTGGATTTATTTTTGATCAGTTTGTCAATAATGTCAGTCTTCTATCCATTATTTATTGCCTTAGTTTTTATGATGTTAACTCCTTTTCTGAAATTATCTGCATTCAGTGGGATATTCAAAAGTCTGTGTACAAAGCTATGGAAGGATGACATTTCGATTTGCCAAGACTGCATTGATTTTGAATATATTAATGTATCTGTAGTAGTTGGTTTTCTGAATATATTGAATTCTAAAGTATTATTTATATGGCCAATAAAAGGTCTGAAAAATTAAGTGAACAATCTGTTTCTATTTCTGATGTAAACTGAATATCCTTGTTAAAACTATTGGGGTATTTTAAAAATGTGATAACTGCCTTCAGTTCCAGTTCAAATGCAGAATATATCATCTACATATCTGGCCCAGATGTGAATATGTTTAGCAGTTGGTGATTTTCTATGTTGTTAACTAAGGAATGAAAATGCCTTGTATATGTCGGTTAGAAGTGGACGTAAAGGGCTTCTTATGGATAGGCCATTAGTCCTTTTGAAAAAACTATTATTGAATTTAAAATAATTCCGTTCTAAGCATGTGTTGAGTATTTCCAATAGAATTTCTTTCTTATCTGGTGACAGAATGCTATTACTGGTGAGAGTTTAGAGTTGATTTCTGAGTTGTTCAGTAGGAATTGTAAATAGACTGTTAACGTCAAATGATATAAATCTGCATTTGTCTGGTAGGATATTCGATTTTTAATATGTCTATGAGATCTGAAGAATTTTGAAATTAAATGGGAAATTTCAATCTCTAATGGATGGTAGATTTCTTGCTAAATCTTTACAAAAGTTTTAAGAATGTGCATTCACATATGAAACAACTGGTCTCATAGGTATAAATGTTTTATGTAATTTTGGCATGCCATAGAGAATTGGTGCTGAATGGTTCATTACATTTAATCGGGCATTTAATGTTTTTGGTTTTGGACATTGAAGATATTTTTATAATTATCAGATATATTTTTGACTGCCTTTTAGAAAACGTTGGTTAGGTCTGATTTCAGTTCAATGAAGTTCTTTAATTTTATTAATCCTTCCATTTTATCGTCGTATTCTGTTTTTGACATAACAATATTCAGAAAACCAACCACTACAGATACATTAATACATTCAAAATCAAACCAGTTTTGGCAAATCAAAACGTCCTCCTTCCATAGCTCTGTGGACAGACTTTTGAATATCCCATGAAGATAACTTCCGAAAAGATGTTAACGTAATAAAAACTATAGCAATAAATATTAGATATAAGACTGACATTATTGATAAAATGATCAAAAAGTAAATACGTGTCAGGAATTTGATTATATTCATGAAATAGAAAGCCTAGTGTTTTATTTATAATAAGTTCATCAAAGTTTGTCTAAGAGATTCTTCTACATTTATTCGATCAATTCACATTACTTTTATAAATGAAAGTGCTTATGCTTCAATATTTCAGCTGAATCGAGAATATCGAAGAATATTTTAAGATCTCAAATATCTTCATTATTCCAGAAACGTCTTATAGTAAATCAAACTTCAGACACCCTATATATTACAGTCTGAAACATTACAATCCAAAAAACTATGTTTGAAAAACCAAATCAAAAGATATTAAATGAATAAAAAATCAATTTAATCTATTCTGTGACTTATTTCCGTTTCGTTAAAACATCGATAAACTATACTATACTCTATTCAACTCGTTTCCTTATCCTTATCTTCTGAGAATTCATCAAAAATTCATATGTTTTGAATTATATTGTAAAATATCGATTAAGGATATGTACGAAGAATGTTCCATGTTTTTCTCGAAAAAGCTTAATTTTTTTCTGTAACTGATGACAACTTTCTGAAATTTGTTTGTTGGTCATCTGGTGATATCTCAGTAAGAAAGAAGAAAAATTTGACTTTAGCGTGTTGAAAAATTTTATCACGAGTTTATTCATATTGGGAGGACAAACATAACAACATGTCATTAACAAAGTTATTTAGACTAGACTCAACATAACATGAATCCAATCCGTTGATTGATCGTTAACATGATCGTTAGAAATCCATTTAATTAAGAGAATTTCCGACTTTTAATGGCATTAGGATCTGAAAAAGGTACATCATATTGATGTTGATTAGCATTTTTTGGTGTGGAAAATTTATTCATTAGGTGAAAATGAAAAATCTATAGTTTTTCACAGCTTTGCTACTTTGCCGATAATATTGCCAAAAAACTTGTTCCATCTCTAGAGGATTGTTACACTATCGGGTCATTTCTGATAGCATCTTGTTATAATATTGCTTAATCTACAACTTTGTTATATCTATAAAATATAATAATATGGTTCAGTAATTTCAAAATAACGAAAGAAATTTTTTTTTTTTAAATTACTTTGGAGTATTTTTGGCGCTCTTGTTCACCCGAATAGAGTGCCTATCATTTACCCAAATGTCTGTTGTTTTGGAATATCGAGACGAAAATGGTCTCAATCGATTGGGTTCGACTCATATCTTCAGAATAAGTTAATTGCCCAAATATCTCGGTCAAGTTCGTTATTGGGTTAAATCCGTCGGATGGTTCAGTAGTTATGAGCATCTGAAATTTTGTTTCCTCAATAACTATTAGAATATCCATCCGATCAATTTTATACTTGAAATATTGTCGAGAGAGGCTAAAACGAAACGGCTCGCAGAATTTCGCAGAAATCGTCACGATAGAAAATGTTTTAAAAATTCTCAAAAAAATTTTTTTAATACTCGATATCTCCTAAGACCATTTGGGATTTCAATGAAAATTTGTGTATATGTTGAGGTGATCGATATCTTACTCATCCTCAAATTTCATTGTCGTAACTTTTTTTTCTTCTGAAGATATAATCATTTTTTCATTTACTCAAGATAAGAAGAGAAATTTCATGAAATCCCCATAATTGTCATTGAACGATGGCCACCACAGATTGATATTCGGTTAACAAATGCCAGGCTCATTGATCAGTGTCAGTTGGCGTAATATTAATCAAAATTGGGAAAAATGGGAAATCATAAAGATAAAATTGAATGTCGATGACGTTGTCAACATTCAGAAAAGCACTGACTAAGTTTTTAGGAGAAGGGAATTATAGTTTCGAACAAAACTAGGGGAAAATTATGAGTATCTTTTTTAATTTGAGGCATAGGATTGTTCATTCATTAGGCGTTCATATTCGCATCACATTGTCCCATAGTCCGGAAAAAAGACTATGGTTAACCTAATCAGAATGTTTATAGATTTGTTATGGTTTGAATATTTACTCGCAAGTAGCTCAACAAGAGCGCCAAAGCAGTCTGACATCACGTCAGTACTTTCTGTTATCTGTTATCACATTCTCAACTCGGCCAAAATTACAGTAATTACAAAGATGTGAATTCTCAATGTTCACATAATATTTTCAAAATTTTTCTGGCTTGACGATTTCTATACGAAATTCTGCAAGCATATTTGCTCCGATCTCATTCAGATATCTTACAAGTTGCAACTCGATCCAATAGATACTCTAGCAGTCATTCAGAAATTTCAGATTCTCATAAGTCCTGAACCATTCTACAGATTTTCTCAAAAATGAACTAGCCGAGATATTGGACAATTAACCAATTCCGCATATATGGAATTTCTAGATAATCTCTTTTGGGAGATAGAGAATATACGACTGGCCGGACATAATCAAGTATGGCCCTAGATTCTTCATCAGGAAGTCAAACCAAATCAAAAGTCATGATACTATATTTTAATGAAAATCAAACACAAAATATATTTTACCTCATCAAAAATAAATTTAAACAATATTATCCAATTTCTTAAAAACGTCCTCGAAAAGCCATCCTATTTTTGAACCGGCCCGTTGCTTGGGCAATTTGCGGACCGTTTACAAATAGGCCAGCTGTCCCTGAAAGAACTAATTCGTGCTCATAAATGTCCCCAAAAAGACCGATTCATATACATATACAGGGCGTCCGAGGAATAACTGTATATACTCATATCAGAGATAGAGTTGGACTAGCTGATTACGAATTGACTATAAAAATTAATTTCTGGAATTCCCTAGGTGATATTCCAGCTTCATGGAAATACTAAGACCATCATAAAATCCAAACTTATTGACGGATATTATTGAAACTTGGGAGGTTATTGGCACATGCTAAGGTCGAGTCTGAAAGATATCAATTATTCCAGGGCCGGACTCATTAATATTCATTTAAAGTGTTCAGGGTGAAAAAAACACTTTGTATTTCTGAATTACAAATAATTGCTTAGTATTTCTATAATGCTGGAATATCACCCTGTAGCTATATAGGGAAATCAAGAAATCAATTTTTATAGTCAATTGTAATCAGCTAGTCCAACTCTATCTCTGATATGAGTATGTACAGTTATTCCCAGACACCCTGTGTATCTATTCTTTTGAACTTTTGGCTTACAATAGTCAGTTAGCAAACAATGAAAAAACAAAAATACTGAAGGATTTGTACTGAAGATTTGATTGTATGAAATGATAAGACCAAATTTAAAGCTATGGTTCGCCTCATAGAAATGAATTTTGGTCGAAACCGAAATTTTCACAACTAGTCTGTAATAGATTAAGTGTCGTGATGACTACCGAAAACCATGTACCTATATATTTTATTCTCAGATTCTTGTTCAGAAAATTGATTCACACTAATATGTATAATATCTGAAAGCTACTACTCACTGTCAAATCAAATGCCGTTTACTTGTGGCATTAATTTCATATTCCTACATTCTTTTTAAAGGGACAAAAAGCGTTTCAGAGGATGGTAGCAAGGTCGAAGCATTTTTCCAGAACTGAATAAATTTATGAAACATAAATGCTTTGCGATTTTTTATGATGAAATTGATATGTTTCATCTAGAGCCAACCGCAAATTCCATTCAATTTCAACTTCCATTTTCATCTCCATTGCATGATAAAGGGGCGATCAGGAGTTAAAAAAATTTGTATGCATTGTTGTGCAGTCAGTTAGCGTTGTCGTTGAATTCCACCAGAGTCAAGAAGTTATTGGAACCTACACCTATTCAGGCGGTCAGAAGAAGACCATTAATAATAAGGAATTCGATTCCAATACTATCTACCTGCTATTTGGCGAAAATATTGCCAAAAAACATTTTCCACCTCTAGAGGATTGTTAAACTATCGGATCGACTCTGATAGCTTTAATATTGCTAAATCTACAACATTGTTATAACTATAAAATATAACAATAAGACTCGGTCATTTCGGAACGAAAGAAATTTTCTTCAAAAAACTACTTTGGAGTATTTTTTTCTAGATATTTTTACTGTTATCATAGGAATCCATTGATATTACTCTCAACTCGGAAAGATAAACAGTAATTCCAAAGATGTGATTTTCAATATTTGACAAATATTTTCAAAATTCTTCTGGCTTAACGGTTTCTACGAAATTCACCAAGCATATTTGCTCCGACCTTATTCAAATATCTTCCAATGCTAGCAGTCATTAAGGAACTCAATTTGCAGATGCTCATAAGTCCTGAACCATTCGACAGATTTTCTTAAAAATGAACTTGCCGAGATATTTGAACAATTAACCAATTCCGCATATATGGTATTTCTAGATAACCTCTTTTGGGAGATAGATAATATACGACTGGCCGGACATAATCAAGTATGACCCTACATTCTTCATCAGTAAGTCAAACCAAATCGATTGAGGCTATTTAAGGCTGGATACTCAAAAATACAGAGATTTGGTCGAAAAGATCGCTGGCTGCTTCATTATTATTATATTTCGAATATGCGAACAATCAAAACTCAAGGAACTATATTTTAATGAAAATCAATCACAAAATATTTTTACCTCATAAAAAAATTAAAATCATATCCAATTTTTTCAAACATCCTCAAAAAGCCATCCTATTTTTGAACCGTCCGCCAAAAAAACCGATCCTTGCTTGTGGGCAATTGGCGGGAGGAGCGTTCTCAAAAAGACCGATCCTTGCTTGGGCTAATTGCGGACCGTCCGCAAACAGGCCAAATGTCCCTGAAAGAACCAATTCGTGCTCATAAACGTCCCCTAAAAGACCGATTCATATACATATATATATATATATATATATATATATTTATCTAACAGGCGTGTTCAGTCCCGGTACATGCGACAGGCTACCTGAGACCCGTATGATCCAGATGGTTTTTGCGTGTATATATGTGGAAAATCTGCTTTAAGGAAATATAACTCCTCAGGCAACTTTAGAGGGGAAAAAATTTTTTTCATTCAAAAAAGTGATATACTTGATTCACGTTTTGAAGCCCGATATCCTGAACCGACTTTTCATTCCCACATATACGCCGACGGAATGTTCTCCAAACCTTTTCAGTCCCTGCGGTGTTGTCAGATCGTTGGGACTGATCGCGTCGGTTAGTTATACCGCAAATAACTCTAATTGCATATCTTATGTTGAGAAGTGACTGACGAGGATCTTTTACTTCTTTCAGTAGAAGGTCACATGAAATGTATCCACTGAGTTCTCCCAAAATCTATCGCTTCTTACAACTTATACATAGTCCATTGAAATGTTACATTTTAGGTTGCGTTTTTTAGAGGACGCAATTTTATTTTTTTGATGTGTTGGGGGGGTCAGTGTAAAGCTAAAACCAAGTTTGTGGGGTCGCCACCCTTGCCCCACGGCCGCCATCTTGAAAATAGGGGTTGAAATGGTATTTACGATATATCTCTTAAACTATTTATTTTATAAAAAAAATTTATTGAAATTTTTTGTTGCAAATTAAATTCTCCACAACTTTGCTCCAGTAACTTTTTGTCGTAGAACTATAAATAAAAAGTTATAAGCGAAAATCTCCGGAAATTTGAGAAAAAAATTTATATTTTTCGATGTAACTTTTTTTTTATCATTTTACGAAAAAATGATGTCTGACCATTTTTTGTACATCGTTTTTTGAGGAACAACTTTTATTGGCATCATTTTTTCATTAAGTCAATAGCTAAGGTTTTACAGCGCTCCGAAGTTAGTACTATTTTTCAGTACTCAGGTTTTATGTACGGAGATGTCATTGCAACTAACTTGCTGTTTCTTCATGCTTTTTCCGGATGTAACACAACTTCAGCTCCTTACAATATCGGTAAAATGAAATTTGTGAAAACCCTAGAGAAACATTTAGAGTTTGCAAGTGGAACGGCTTTGTTTTTCAACAAGAGAGTTGACCCTGCTTTGCTCACTGTAATTGGTGAACGTTTTTTTATCTCTTTATACGGTGGTAATAAAGATAATAATTCTCTTGACAGCCTAAGATACAAACAATTCGCCAAGGCAGTGACAAAAAGTACATTTAACTTATCCTCACTTCCTCCAACACAAGACACAGCTCGCTTTCATACTTTCCGAGTCTACCATGAGGTCCAGTCGTGGCTTGGTAATTATAATGATCCTGAAGACTGGGGCTGGAAAAAATGTGGAAAATTATTGATGCCAGTGCAGAACTCTAAACCTCCAGCACCCCCTGAGCTTCTAAAATTGATCTTTTGCAAATGACAAGGAAACTGTGGAGCGATGTGTGGATGCCGAAAAGCAGGAATGAAATGTTCTGCAGTGTGCTTCCATTGTTCTGGAGAGACTTGCAGCAACGTAATGGAACTCTCAGATTTAATAAATGAAAATGACTTTGATGATGAACCGCCAACATTAACACCCCTTCCTTCTCCAGTTTTCCCACTGGTATTTAATTCAGAAAGCCGCTCAGATGCTGAGCCGCAGCCTGGTCCATCGAAACGACTGAAGACGGAGTAGTTCTAATTTAGAAAATCACCGTGGATTATGCCTATTGGGGATACCACGTAAAAAAACGCGCCTCTAGACTCTACCTCGTGGGTGGTGGGGAAAAGAGTCAATAATTAATTATTAATAATATTGCAAAATTTGTAATTAAAAAAGTTATAATAATAAAGTAAAAAAAAAAAAAAAAAAAAACAATAACTGATGACATGTTATAGGTACACACGTATAATATAGGTATAGTTAAGAGTAATGAAAAATAGTACTCACTTCGGAGCGCTGTAAAACCTTAGCTATTGACTTAATGAAAAAATGATGCGAATAAAAGTTGTTCCTCAAAAAACGATGTACAAAAATGGTCAGACATCATTTTTTCGAAAAATATAAATTTTTTTCTCAAATTTCCGGAGATTTTCGCTTATAACTTTTTTATTTATAGTTCTACGACAAAAAGTTACTGGAGCAAAGTTTTAGAGAATTCAATTTGCAACAAAAAATGTTAATAAATTTTTTCTATATAATAAATAGTTCAAGAGATATATCGTAAATACCATTTCAACCCCTATTTTCAAGATGGCGGCCGTGGGACAAGGGTGGCGACCCCACAAACTTGGTTTTAGCTTTACACTGACCCCCCCTACACATAAAAAAAAAAAAAATTGCGTCCTCTAAAAATCGCAAGGTAAAGCCTAAAAAATGTAACATTTCAATGGACTAACAATCCCAATAGACAGAACCGTCGTATAGAAGATTGCTTTATTTAATTCTTCGAACCGGACCGATAATGAAATAACTCATGTTCACTGGTATTTAAATCTTCAACCGAATTATCATTGAAGTTCATAAAAATCAGGTACAATTGCTTATCGTCAGACAGTTTGTAAGAAATTTTCCGCATAATAAAGTTTTTTTCGATAACAACTGACATATGAATCATATTTGAAAAACTATTATAATAGAAATTTAAATCTATCTCTAAAGGTTTTTGTTAAGAAAAATTTTCAATATTTTACGACATAATAATAATATAAAACTTTTTTCATTATTGAAAAACAAAAATTATGAGTAATATTTTTTACAATTTTGGGTTCAATATTTGGAACACACTGTGATGTGTATGAAAATTTCAGTTTGTTTTCGATATTTTGTAAAAAAATTTGACGAATGCCGATATGAAACTAGATAACTTCTTCAAATTACTCATTTTTTCACCTGGATAACAAGAAGTATTCAGGCTTCAAGAAAATTCATCATGTGTTAAAGTTTTTCAATGTTCAATGTTTCAAATAATTTAAGATCTTCAGAAGTGCTCTATAGGCACTCGGAATGCCCTATTCCTAAGGTGTATCGAAAAAAATTGTTTTATTGGGATAAAATTAAATGACCTTATTTATATCTTCATAAACCCAATCGATTGGAAATATTTTTGACTCGCTAGTTGAAAAGTTTATCTGTTATGGTAGAACAATAGCTTGCTGTTCTACTTGGAAAAACCAAGCAGTAGTAATAAACCCTAATCTCATTAATATCCTGAAACCTAATGCAATAACCCTCGTAATTCTTTTGGGATTTATCAGGAAGATCGCATCAAACCGTTTGAAATTTGCATTTCCTATGGGGATATTTCACTCTACCGAGTCCAAGAAAGTTGTCATGAATGTAAAATTCTATTGAAAAAACAGAAATGGTTTAACATCTCATAGTGATACCGTTGGTTTTTGTGACCAGCATGTTGGGATATATTGAATTTCAAAACTCCGCGTTACAGGCCAGAGCGCTGACCCTTGGACCCTGAGTAGGTAGATGATTAACAAGGGATAAATAGAGTTCAGTTTCACCCGTATTTATTCAAAATTTGAAAAATCATATCTCGGAAACTATTGGTTTGTCAAAGTCGAAAACGGTATTGTATACGCCTGATAAAAGTGCACCATAAAAAATTTTTTATTTGGAAAATTTTATTTTGTTACTTCGAAACTATTCTACCGATTTATGATAAGAATCAGTATTTACTGAAAAAAAATTTTAGTTGAGATTTGAAGATGACGAATGAGGAAAGCATTCAATTTCTAAAATCAATTCACCTTTGTATCTTAAATTCAGTAAACAAGCGAGGCAGGAATTTTCACGCGCTTGTTCCTAGTTGAACAGCGAGCTATCGTTTGTTCAAATGCCTGTAACTTTCGAATCTCGATCGTCCATTGTCCAAATATATGGGCCAAAAACGTCGAATAGTTCTGCATTAATTATGCATATCCACCAGATAAACTTGTAACTAGGAAGATGTTCGGATAACGTTTAAACAAAGAAGTTTGTCAAATTTCATAGAAACCGATCCTAAATACTTGATATCTCGTAAGATATTCATCAGCATTAAGAATAAGCACGCTGATGCTCATGGTCTCACGTCAGTGCTTTTCTAAAATTTTTAAGATCCATCCATATTCTTGTACATTTCTCAAATAAAATTTTGTCCAGATTCATTTCATTTCAGTGAACATAAAAAAAATTAGCAAAAGTCAAATTCAGAAAAATATCGAAAATTTTCCGTAACGATTCCCTATAAAAGGTGAATGAAATTTCCATGTCTCTTATGAATATGATTCGTAAGTCAGTTGTTGTCCAAAGAATGATTATAAAATTTTAATGCGAAAAATTTTTCAGGTAGTTTTCTTCTAACGACGAGCTATTGTACCCCATTTTTATGACTTTCAACTATACTCGTTTGAAGAATGAAATATCAGTGAGATGAGATCATACTTTCGGTCCGCTTGGAAGAAATGAATAAACTATCTTCTGGAGGGTGGTCTCCTATATCGGGTTTGTATAAGTTGTAGAAAAATGAGAATTTCGGGTTTATACACAAGGCACAGCGTTGCCAGATTTAGGGATTGGAGACGTTGATCGAGTATACCGTTTACATACAGCAAGACTAGGTCGCCGGAAGCGCCCTCGCACTGGCCGTTCCCCGAAGTATTTCTGTATAAAATATGATGTTTCACCGACTTTTCGGACCCGGCTCAAAATTCATATCTAACACCCCTGACCCCCTGATTATGATTCCATTGAAAAACGTTGTCAGACCCGGAGCCGGGTCTGACAACGTCACTTTGGACCGAAAAGTCGGTAGAGTATACCGATTTGGGTCTGTGTAGGCGGTTTAACAAATCTATATATATATATCTCTTCTGAGCACTCTATTCGAAGCATTCGACGGAGCTTTCTTGGTCTTGATCGATTCGTGCAATTTGTCCCAAAAGTTCCAGAATACCCTCGGCTTGGTGAAATCCAACGTGAAATAGCATCTTATTTCTGGCGGCATCAAGGGACATGGTTTATAAAGGCAAGCTATAATCTTCCTCTGTTCTAAACTTATTGCCTGAGTGAAGTTCAAAAAGAACTTATTCATCGGACTATTGAAGAAACTCGGGGACAGCATAACAACCAACTTCTCGCAACGTTGAGTGATCATCCTGATCATTGCTTCATGGTCAAACAGTCCACCCATCAAATAGTCCTTAACACATAACTTGAGGTCGTACTGCTTCTCCATGGTCTCGATTATGACATAAGTCATAATAAATGTCAGTCGATAATTTTTCCTCTGCTATTTTTTCAATGAAATAAATGATATATTACAACCTTTTCCAA
>JARTUT010002453.1:0-20332 GCA_030674115.1 Micraspis discolor
TAGTCCGAAATAAACAAACTGAGAACAACATCAGACTGGTTGGTTGTTGGAAAATAAATTTTCATCCTTACATAAATTAATCCAGAGCTCGTTGTTGCCAGTTGCTCATTATACCCGCCAGAAAAAAAGGAGTACCTCCCCTCAAGTCTTTCGCTTCATTAGACACGCCACTGGTGAGAAGGCTCCTTTCACTAACTAAAAAACTTTGTGATTTATGTCCCTCCCGGCAATAGCCGAAGCTCATCTGGTTTAAATTTATTATATTTATAAATACATGTACTGTATTTATTTCGGGATATATGAGATCCCCTCTTTTTACACGCCATGTGTTTCAAATCGAGCCCTTCGCTAAGGAACCAGCCAACTAGATGACGCTTCGTTAAGAAGGGTTGGTCGCTGATGGTTTTACGGTGACAAAAAGCGTATTAGTCAAGTTTTTTGATGGGTATTTTGATTTATGAGAGTGGTTCCTCCCGAAAAATTTACATACATCAAGGATCTTTAGGATTTTGTTTTGGAATATGACATTTCAACACCAGGTGCAACAATTTGTTTTGCAAGGAGAAGCAATATCGATATGATTTCGTCGAAAAAATATCTACTTTTCGGTGTTTTGTTCAATCAATTAAATATTAGATATTCCCTATGATATATTAGGTGCAGGCAGCACCACATTTGCTACGATCTACCGGAGATGAAACTAGTACTGGTTTACCTGCGGAAGACTACTAGAGTGCGAGTGTGTTATTCTTACTTCCATACCTCACTAGTATGTCGGTTTTACTGCGTTAATGCTATCAATAATTAATAATAATGATTCGTTAAAGAAATGTCGTCAATTTTATTGATAAAATGAAGAAGAATTATTAATATTAGTTCTGTAATACTGAGCAATTAGCCAATCATTCCATGTATTGCTTAATTATCTGTTATATTTCTCATGCAGAGAAAAACAAGGAATATTCGATTCCAACCGGATTATTGTGCGAGAACATGTCTGGTCATAAAACTAATTTTAATCGAATACAAACTTCGAGGATACACATAGAGAATTGCTACGAAACTGGTTTACGCCAGGGATCGTTTGCAGCATATCGCAGTAAGTCTAGAGCTAATAATTTCGCCAAAGCAAATATGCATTCCCAAACTATCAACCCATCTCATTTCGCTCCTACACTAAACGACAAAAGAAAGCAATTTATCTCGACAATCGTTTATCCAACCAAATGTTGAACAACGAATTCTATTTTGCTTGCTATTTTTCAAGAATTTTAAACCGTGTGAATTCATTATACATATATCGAGTGAATTTTAAGCTGACTGCATTATGATTTGAAATAATTCCAGATATCGAAAAAGTCATTTCATTTTTTCATATTTTAGGATATTCCAGATATACCGGTATGAAGTGTGCGTCAAGATACAAATGTCTCGATAGGGAGCATTGGTTGTGAACAAGCATTTATTCTTTTTTGTTTGTTTGCTATGACATCTGTGAAGCATATTCAGTATACATCAAGTCATTGAATAGACAACATTATATTTTTTCATAATGTTAACAATGCAAACAATGCTACTCTTTTCGAGTAGCATTGTTTTCGTTCTGCAAAGAGCTAGTAGTAGTTGGGAGCAAGATCTGGAAAAGTCACTGTATTTGGTAGTAATTCGATTTCAATTGAACCATTTTTGCGTCTAATTCCATTAACTTGCGACGGGGTTCATCATCTCGAGAAAAGAACTCCTTTTTTTCTTTCAAATGAATGAGTTCGGTCCAAGAAACCGATATAATAGTTACTGTCGATTGTTTTTCCATTTTCTAAGTTGTCAATAAATGAAATTCCAGGCGTAACGCAAAAACAGCAACAATCTTCCATGTTGATGTTTGTGTTTTTGTACACTTTGGACGGTTTTCCCCGTGCGCAGGCCACTCAGCAGACTGTCGTTCGATTGTGGTGTGAAGTGGTGAATTTATGTCTCCTTCATTGTAATATATCTACAAACATATTTGATATGTTTCAGGATAAATTACGTTACTGGCTGCTTTCCAAGATTTGGTGGACTCAATTGCAGCCCTCAATTCATAATAATAATAATGAGCCTTTATTTCCAACAGGCAATGAACACCCAATTACAGGATATTAAAAAAAGAGAAATTACAATAAAATTTGTATCATGAAAACCACCCTGTAATACAATGCACGCAAAAGCGCGCTGATGAAACTGACAGAAAGTGCATTGAGGCAGCTACCTAAAACATAAAGAAACAGGCCAATATACCATACATTATTCATTCATAATCAAAATAATATCAATAAAAATTACAAATATAACTCAGAGAATAAAAATGCAGATCACATCTGTCTGATGTACTATTAACAACGGTGCAATCGTATCTCATTGGTGACTGTAGAAGCAAATTAGTTCTAAGTGTATTTATATAAAAAAGACACTTTGTTCTGGCAACCCGGCGAGGCACGAGAAAATCGAGTTTACTCAGCAACTCAACACAGTCAAGTCCGCCAACCAGAAGACCATGAAGGAACTTGATGGCATGCAATCCTCTTCTGCATTCAAGGCTTTTCGAGTTTGAATTTGGTTAACAAAATCTTATGATCATATCCTCCAGGAGGATATTGTCCATCCTTGCGAAATGAAAGCCACTTCAAAAGCCTTCTCTGAATAGTCTCTAGACGGCGAACGTGATAGTCATATATAGGGCGCCAAACAAGGCACGCATACTCGAGCTTACTTCTCACTAAGGCATTGAACAGACGAATTATAGTTGCCGAATTCTCAAACAATCTTGCACCCTTCACAATAAAGCCATACATTTTACACGCTGACAATATCAGTTGAGTAATATGCGGTATGAATGAAAACTTCTGATCGAATACCACGCCCAGATCCCTGATCTCAGTGAGCCGGGAAAGACTTTCACCCTCAATACTGTAATCGAACTGAATCAACCGTTTCCTCCGCGTGTAAGATACTACGCTACATTTGAGAATATTCAATTGAAGTCTATTACATTTGCACCACAAGTTAACAACATCAATGTCCTCCTGCAGACTCAAACAGTCAGCAGTGGATGATATGCCGGCATAGACCTTGAAATCATCAGCGTAGGCCAACTTCAAGTTACTCAACTTCGGTAAAAGATCATTAATAAACATAATGAACAAAAGGGGTCCCAGGTTTGACCCTTGAGGTACCCCCGAGGAAACCGCAAATTCTCTAGACCTACAATTTTCGATTTGAACAAATTGCGTACGGTTACTCAAATAGGATTCTATCAGATCAGTTAGCTCACCGGAAAAACCAAAAATTTTCTTAACTTTCGCAATCAGAATTCCATGATAGTATATCGTTTGCTGCATTTTCAATGTTATTCAGTGTACACTCAACTTTTGCCTATCATGCCAAGATCTTTCCATCCATATTTGCACTCCAGCCAATATCACGAACGCCCTGTGAAGATCCCGGATCGACACCTAGAGCGGCTACGGCTACACGTAGCTTGAGAAATGAGATCACCCGCCCACGTTTGAATATGATCACGAATTTATTGATTAAGGCATAATTAAATCGCTTCGAAAGATAATTAGACGAACGGCATTTTAAACGTTTATCTTGTCATTAGGTCGACTGGATGTCTGGAGCTTCGAACGCCCCCTATAATAATCGAACCGAATCGCGTTCCACAATTATAACGAGGCCATATGAGCGTAATATCGGCTTTATCAGTGTCCCATGCTCATTAAAGGAATGCCCAGACGTCTGGATGGTAGTTGATCTTCGATTTTTCACACACAAATTACCTTCTTGTGATTTTTGTTGTTGTTCTTGTTTATCAGGGTGAAACCGAAGTTGCCATGAGTATATCCCGTTGATGAAGTTCTCTTCATGAATATTATTATTATTATTCTAGTTAGCGCATGACGCCACTCAGATAAATAGTTTGAACTCATTCATCACTTCCTCAAATTTGTCTTTCTATGATGTTTTTCATTTTCATTTAAGTAGTATGGTTTTTGGTGACTATAAGTCAGATGTGTAAATCATCTACTACTGGTTCAGGCATAGACAAAGAAGTGATAGACCTCCAACTCCTTTGATTCGTTTGGCACGACGACAGCGGCGACCTTATAAGCAGCAGATGGAACTAATCGTGAGAAATGGCGGCAAAGCCTATAAAGTAGAAAACTTTCGGAGCGATTGTGGCGTCCTCCACCGCTGTAGAGGCAACTAACGATAATGCTATTATCGAATGGTAGGAAATAATTCCACAATTTGAATAAATTTAGCTGCAATTTTCAAGTCCTTTATTTTTTTATTAGGTATATAATTGCCCCGGGTTCGGCCCTTCGAGCCTCACTCTCGGCTTCGCCTCGCGGGTCCCTAACGGGACCCATTCTAATAATTTTCTCTGGTCCACCACCCTTATCGTTTTAATTCTATTGATTATTTTCAAGGATCTAAAAATTACATCAAAATTTATTCATATTGTGAAAATTTTTCGAGTATTATAATAAAAACCAAAGAATATTCATTAACTTTTTATTGTACATAATGGAGCAATTGATTTTTGTAAACAGCCTGTATTTAAACCACATTCAGAGGCATTAACCTGAAGTCCCGTTTGTCCTTATCCAAATGCGATATAAAACTCGAGAGGAATTGAATGCAAATTTGAAGTGAAGATATCAAGCGAAACGTTTTGTTCACAGTTGTTTAAAACCATAAACGCGATAAAACACTAGAATTGTGGGTTGTAATGGTGGCCAGGAATCGAGAGCAATGCATGTTATGCTCTGTTTGGAAAACGACTCCAATATCGATACATGTAACACAGGAGAAGACATCATGTTCAACAATTCAATTTGTGATCTACATCCATAAATATATTTGAATTTCAATGATTCTACTTTGTTACTGAGCAGTGGCAGATTTAACGAATTCTATTTTATGTGAACTTTACCTAGTTACATCTGAAAATTATTGTGAAGGACGGTTGAGCGGCAAATCCTAGCTCGGTGGTGTTCAGGGTCCCAGAATACAGGAATCAGGAAAGACTCTGCCCGGCACAGCGTCTACAAATTGTTCAGCTTTATTACGAAAATGGGCGTTCTCCGATTAATGTGTATAAGCACTAATAGCGACTTACAGTCCACATAATCGGCCTACCGAACTCACAATTCGCTCTAGCATCATGCAAGTTTGATACTCAATATTCGTTATTGGATAGTACTCGAGTAAATAGACAACAAGTCTTCAATTTATAACGAGGAAAAATCTCAAACTGATTGCCAAAATAATAGAAATATGAGAAAGACGTTGAAGAAAGACTAAAAGTTATTATTAATTTTTCTATTTTATGCTGATAGTTTTAAAAATTATATTATCACCCTAATGCATCAAAATGATATGAAAAAAAAATATTCAATTTTTCATAATATACAGTTCTCTTGAAAATTGTTGGGATATAAATCTCAATTTCTTCAGTTAATAAATGTTTTTCGTGAAACGGTTAGTAAGTTGAACTGAGGAAAAAAAAATTTCTCTCTTAAAAAAAGTTAATATAAACTGAGTAATGAATTTATTTGAACTTTTATCATATGATATTATAGTTATACAAGACAGGCTCCTCTAATCAGAAAAATTCTATCTCAGTTATTCAAATAAAAACTAATACACGTTTATCGGTTTTTCGAAGTGTTTTAATATTTTATTATAATTTTCATTCTTCATTTTCATTTTAAATCTACTATGAACAGCTTCAAGAAAAATATACAGAGTGGCCATTTGAAAACGAAACAGAAGAAATAAATTACTTCGATAGAAATGCTCGGACAGGTCGATTTTTGTTTCGAGGGGGACAACTTAAGATGTAGATTACCCCCAAATTTTGAATAGGGTAGATGGGGTGAGTGATACCTCATTTGAAAGGTATTTTTTATACTGATTTCAGCACAGTAATTGTTTTTTCATGTTATGTATTAGTTCTCGAAATATTCTTAACTAAGTATTTGAAAATGAAGTGGTGTTTTCATGGCACTTGTAGGGGTTTTTTGTGAAAAATCGACATTTTTAGCTTCAAAACAACCATGACTGTGGCTTCCTTTCTCCAATCCACTGACATAGAAATCTATTTCAATAAAATAAGAATTCAACACGACCGTCAAAATCATCTTCGTTTAGTGCGTGTGAAAGATGGATCTTGTAAGGATGGAATTTATGATGCTTCAAAATATTTGCAATTCGAGTTCGTGTAAAACCATTTTCATGTGCTAGCTGCCTCGTACTCGTCATTGGATTCAGAGCAATCTGTCAAATAACAGCTACTTCATTTCTTTCCATGTTTCGTTTTTTATTAGCCATGGACCCGGTTTCTAGAAACTTTGACACTAATTCCAAAGCATACTTTCTATTAACATGTTTATCTAAATGTCGATGATTGAAGAATTCTGCGGTTCTATTCGCACATTGATTGTTTGCAAAAAAAAAAGTGAAATTATTTCCACCCGCTCTGCAATTAAATAAACCATGTCGAACAATGAATTACAACACATACAAGTCTCGATTCAAAACTAAGAATAATTCACATGTCAAAGAACCAGTAAGCCAACTTAATGATCTGTCCGTAATAAATAAAAAATTATCGATTCGCATTTTTTTGAAAAAAATTTCTATGTCAGTGGATTGGAGGAAGGAAGCCACAGTCATGGTTGTTTTGAAGTTCAAAATGTCGATTTTCCACAATAAAAACACTACAAGTGCAATGAAAACACCACTTCATTTTCAAATACTTAGTTAGGAATATTTCGAGAACTAATGCATAAAATGAAAAAACAATAACTGTGCTGAAATCAGTATAAAAATAACTTTCAAATGAGGTATCACTCACCCCATCTTCCCTATTCAAAATTTGGGAATGAGGGTTGTAGTAACAAGGGTTGAAGCGCTATGCGTCCGTAACCTACATCTCAAGTTGTCCCCCTCGAAACAGAAATCGACCTGTCCGAGCATTTCTATCGAAAATATTTATTTCGTCTGTAATCTCGTCTGTTTCGTTTTCAAATGGCCACACTGTATATTGTAATTATTAACTTGCGACGTCATATGCTCCCAAATTTAAATTGATACTAGCAAGCCAGTGGATCTATAGGCCCGTAGATCTTTAGGCCAGTAGATCCATAAGCCAGTAGTTCAATAAGCCCATAGATCAATACAGACCATAGATCATTGAAGCTCACAGAAACACGAAACAGAGCAGAGAAACCCGTTGAAAGCAAAGAATCTCGAAAGAACGCGAATAAACACGAAAGGAAACGAAAGAACGTGAGAAAAAATTAAAAAACCTGAAGAAAGACGAAAGAATGCAAAAAGCCCAAAGGAATGCAAAAAAACCGGAAGGAACGCAAAAAAACCCGTTGAGAGCGAAAAAACATAAAAGAACTGGAAGAAACACGAATAAACACGAAGAAACGTGAAAAAACACAAAAGAACGCGAGACAACACGAAAGGAACCGAAGAAACACGAAAGAACGCGAAGGAACGTGAAGAAATACATAAGATCGCAAAAATCCCAAAGGAACCCGAAAAAACCCGTTGAAAGAGAAAAAACATGAAAGAACTGAAAGAAACACGAAACAACGCGAAAAAACAAAAAAGAACGCGAAAAAACACGAAAGGACCCGAAGAAACATTAAAGAATGCGAAGAAACGCCAAGAAACATGAAAGATCGCAAAGAGCCCAAAGGAACCCGAAAAAACCCGAAGGAACGCAAAAAAACTCGAAGGAAAGCTAAATACCACGAAGGAGCACAAAGAAACCAAAAGAGCGCCAAAAATCCCGAAAGAACTTGTAAATTGCACACCCTGTATATTAATCGATCGTAAATTCATTGTAAATTGCACACTCTGTATGTCATTTTATTGAAATTAGCTCCCGTACGCGGAAAAACACGAAAACATGAGAAAACTCTGGTGAAAGTCAGCGCTACGAATGCGCAACTCAGATGTGACACCCTGTGTATGAATCGAAAATATTTCATCGAATTGAGAAGCCGTAAGCAGAAACAGCCGAAATAACTCGGTGGAAGGTAGCTGTTAGAAATAGGCAACGCATATGAGACACCCTGTATATAATTGATTCGCAGTGGGTGCTTTTTTAATAAAAAAAATCAAAAGAATATCGTTTCAACTCCATCGATTAGCGCTTGGTTAATTTAACAAAGGTAAAATAAAAATTATTCGATAAAGGTCTAAAGGTGTTACCATGAACAGAGTGCCTCGCCGATTACTTCGAATTTCGTTCCATTCGTACACGCATAAACTAAGTTTTACATCTAGAATATGACATATGAATCTACATAAGATTAGAATGTCAACGACAATTGTCATTTAGAGTAGGAATCGACAGGGGTGAAATGAATTGGCTAGGGATTGTAAAACTGATTCTATGCTGGGTAAATTTTTGAATTTCTTAAATACACATCGTAGACTGTTAAACTATAAGAGAATACCTCACCAGGGTTCTTACGAATCGTATGAATTGAAGAATTTTCAAAATATTATACGGAGTATGGATTAAAATTGTAATTGAAATTATGTGACAATGTTCTGTGAACGTCGGACGTGACTGATGATCTGGAAATATGTGTTTGAGCCAAGGTAAGCTATTTTTAGCAATTAATTTAGAATATTTTTAATTGCGATTGGAAGATACGAATAGCCCTATCCAAACGTCCGATTCTCGGGGAGTACACGTATGAAAACGGCTTTTCCTGATCGTGTCCGTGGAAAAAGCCTTTTTCAATTTTACCGGACCATCTTTCGCGAAAAACCGGGAAATCGGTATTTTAGATAATTTTTTTGAAAATGTTAGTGTGGTCGTAAAGGCGTGTGAAATGCACCTAACGAAAGTCCGTCTTATGAACTTTACGGTGCTCGCTTCGCTGGCGAGATCGCCTTCCCCTTTCTACCTCGAAATATCGCATTTCTAAACCCTTAAATATTCCTTATTGTTTGAAATATATTGGGATTAATATATTGGGATTATTTCTAATGAAGGTACTGTTCCGCTTATCGGGTCTTTTTTTCAGTAAATTTTCGTCTTCCAGGTTTTTACGACAAGAAATTGTTGGTGAAAGAATTAACAACACTTTTTAATAATATTCAACCGTTTATAACCTTTGAATAATTTAATGTACTGATGCAATTTTTCCCAAAATGATTTAGGCATAAAGCCGAACAAAGCTTCGGCATATAATTTTAGTAAAAGTATATGCGTCATTAACTAGACTACATCAGAAAAGAATTTAATTAGCTCAACTATACTACGATATTTCATAGCAGGCCTTGATGACAGTATTCCTGAGATGCACTTCTATTTTCAATCATATGTATATCAAAGTATCTAGTTCCTGTTACCTATATGTATAGTCTGCTGCGGTTTCAGGTGACAAAACATCGAAAAAAAAATCGAAACAACTGTTGACGATAAATTAAAACGGTGCGGGCATAATTTCGAGTTTATAGTTTTCATTTTGTCATCAATTTACGACACATTATTTAGGACGGTATCCTATTTTATAGGCTTGTTGACAATATAAATGTCTGCACGAAATTTAACTGGTGGATTACGTTTGTTTTTATCGCCTCATCGCACAAAATGAAGTGCGGGTTCTATTTTGATACCCCTCTAGTGACTTATGAATTTATGATGAATTGGGCAAGTTCGCTTTCGCTCACAGGAAGTATTAAATGCTTCTTGGAGGAGGAAACTGTGAAAATATAAATTTGAAAAGGCAAAATACTTGAGATCCGGATACTTTGCAAGCTTGATTTCTCAGTTCATTACCACGCAGAACTCCCACAAGATGTGACAAGAATAAGATTTGAACTGCATCCGAATTAAGTTCAACCAGAAAAGGAATTCTTTCTAAATGTTACTTCTATTTTTTTCTGATTACAGTATTGTGATTAGTTTGACTCATAAATGCCTTTTTTTTTCTAAGAAAATGAAAAGAAAACATTCTATCTGGACTCTATTCATTCAACATTGGCAGCAATAGGTACCTCAGCTGAAGATTTGAGATTGTTATGAAAATTTGGTTTGGTTTGAGGATTCACTAATATAATTCCAGAATTGTGAGTTATTAAGAATAAGATTTACAAAGAGTTCACAAGACAAGGAGCAATTATCAGTATTATGAAAAAGATTACATTTTTCTCATCAAACTTTAAAGAATGAGGTTTTTTCCCATACCCTGGAACCATGTGATACAAAACAAATATAAAATAATCGGCAACCAAATATTTTGAATCAACAATAATCAAACCTTCAATTTCATTTCAAATACTAACCTCCTCAAGTCGCAACTCTGATTTATTATTTCATTAAATCTCCAAAAACAGGATCAGGAAATATTACTGAATGAAATTGCATTAATTTCGTTCCATCTTCAAAGCAGCTATTGAGATATCATTATGATTCATTTTTATCTCAATTATCAAGTATCTTTGAAAATATATAATTTGTGGAAGGTCTTTGAGTAATTAGAAATTTATATCCATCAATATTTCACATGGATTGCCAAACTTAAATCCTGAGGAGACCATTTATAACTTAGAAATTCTTCCACTGAATTCTAAATACTGCATTTTGCTTTAATACTTTTTTCTCGTGAATTATTTTTCTGATAAACTCCTCACATCCATTGGCAAACTGTTGAACATCTTGTCCCTCCCCATATTCTCAGAAAGACTGCAGCACTGGATTCTTGGAGCAAATATTCTTTTCCTAATTTATTTCCAATGATTTCATTCATTCCACAAAATACAATTCCAAGATTGAAGTCACGTAAACCATTCTGGTATAATACATTCTTCAATATAAACATAAGCGATAAAGAATTATGAAAGTTTACAGTTTTAGGCTCTGATCATTTAAATGAGCCTTGTAATTGAGTGATGAATCTAGTTTAAGTATTTTGGATAGAAATTATGTTCGATAGGAGAATCATTGAAAGATACAGCTAATTTCCTATATTTTTCATGATTATTCAAATGGAAACAAGATACCTCTGTTTTGCTGTAGATTTTTCACCCCTTCTTGAAACCGACTTCAAGTTACTATTAGGAGAACCATGGTAAACTCTCGCAGTTATAACTAGAGAAGATGCTCAAAGTTTTGACCGTTAATCTCTAGACATTTATTTATACGTCTCGGGAATGCTTCGTGCGTTGCTCTTCTGATTTAATCGGGAGGAAGCGATCTGCAAAAGTGTTTAAAAACCAAATTGAGTTTCAAAACTATTAATCTGAAACTGTAAACAAACCTGAACGCATTTCTGACTCGTTCTATGCAGTCCTCTTTATCAGTCAGGGGAGTTGAGTAGACAATATTTTTTATCCTACCCCAAACATAATAGTCTAAAGGAGTTAAATCGAGAGAACGTGGTGGCCATTGTTCGCCAACCATTGATCTTCAAATAGCCTGTATAGGATATTTGGCACATTCAGTGAATTGTGTGGAGGCGCGCCACCATCTTGTTGATACCATAAGTCATTATGGTTCTGTACTAGCGGCTCAATTATTTGAGTCAATATCTCAGAATATCTATCTCCTAAGGGAGAACCTTCTTTAAATAAGGCAAACATGTGTAGTGTTCTATCTTGCCAGTTAAAGTCCCATCATAAATGTGAACATCGAGAATTGCATTATTTTTGATGGCGCAAAAAACATTGAAACTCCAGGTCTCTTGAAAGTCTGAAGTGGTGGTTGTTCTCTTCATCCCAATAATGACTGTTATGCCTATTGAAAGAACCATTCTTTGTGAATTCCAAATTATACAGTCCAAAAAGTTTTTATTCTCTTGAAATCGAATCATCTTAGCTTCGCAAAACTCTGTTCTCCTGACGAAATCAGTTTCCTTCAAATGCTGTACCCTATTGAATTTATATGGGTGCATTTTATGTTTTTTTAATATTTTTCAAACACTCGATTGAGATAATCCCAGAGCAATCACGGTATCTTTGAGAGAATTTTGATGATTCACACGAAAATATGCAAGAACTGTAATTTCGTTCTTCTACTACACTTTTTTCTCTGTGTATAGTTTTCTTAACGAAAGATCCGACATTTCTCAAGTTTGTCATGGTTCTGTTAATGGTATTTCTCGTTGGTCTGGGTCGGTCAGGAAACCTCTCAATGAACAGTTGAATCGTTCTATCTACAACTTTATTACATTCTCCATGAAGTAGAATGAGATTTAAATAATCTTCATTGGTAAAATTAGGCATAGTGATCGATTTTATAACTTAATACGAATTGTCACCAAATTAATAGTAAACACAAAATGCTACTGAATAAAGAGGAATTTGGAAGATGTAATTAATAATATCTATCATAAAAAAAGAATGTAAAACATGGTAGGTTTTTGCATATGGTTCATAAGGAATTATTCATTTATCACTGGAGCGAAAACCGATGGCCGATTAGTTGAAATAAAGATGTTTCCGATACAAATTCGAATCCAAATTCGCCATCTATTTAGGAACAACCTGTAACTTTCTCTTGCATATTTGGGTAGTAAAACCTAAAACATGGTTTAAGTAACAGTTCCTGAAAATTTCATCTTTTTGGCGTGAAGGAAAAAGAAATAGCTGAAAATTCAAGACGAAAAACAGTTTTTTGTGAATAACTCAGAAAATATCCACTTTAGGGCAAGGGTGTGATGCATACACACACATTATTTCTTAACGTAGATTCAATATCTGCCATAAAAAAATGGGATTCTAATTTGAAAAAATTGATTTTTCACGATTTTGTCATCCCTAACTTTGAAAGCGATTTTTTCACTCCCTGTATCATGAATCGCGATTTCGATTTTTAAAGTGGATACATCAATCTTACATCTTGAAAAATCCCAAAAATGAAAATTTTCCATTTAAAAACCTCGAAGTTATTCTTGTTTCAGCAGAGCTCTATTTTCGATTCTTTTTTCGAATTTTCCCGCTCAGAGAGAATTTTCCTACCAAAACTGAAAAATGTCAAATCAAAATAATTTGAAATTTTCTAAGGAATCTATTTCTGCAATAAAAAAATGGTGTTCTAATTTTAAAAACGGAAGTTGACGTCATTTCCGGAAAAACCGGAGGTGCTCATGCCTTGAAAATATTTTAGATTTCATCAGCTTCGTGAAATACTTATTAGTGATGAATTTCATGAAAATACGTTCCTGTATTGAAGTCCCCTGTAATGATTATCTTCTTATTAAAGAAGCTATTGTAAAGGTATTCTAAGACCTGAGTCAACCGTTCGAAAAAATATCTAGTGAACTCTTAGGTGTTCTGTACTATCCAACGATCACTTTATCGATATTTGCCGGGTAAACATATGCCAATATAACTTATTTCTGTATAGATACCTATCTTAGTTAATTTTTTTAAGGAAGTACATTTATAACAATTTTTTGTTGCTATAAAAACACCTCCATGATGGAGGTGTTAATATTTTTCCTTTCGATGTGTCCCGTTTATCATTTGTAGATGAATGACTTACCATATAAAAAACACCTGTCGTATATACGTTACGTTCAGTATATGTAAGATATAAATAACCTCCATATCTGCACTCATTTTTATGGAAATCTGACGAATATCTTATATGTAATCTCATATTTACAAAAAAAGACTACGGAAATATTTTGAAATTTTCTTTCTTCGTTATTAAACGATTCTCAAGTGAAATATTGATTCTGTGAATATCGTTCAAAAAAAAACCAAATATCAGTTACTTATAACAACAGAATCATTGGACAGATTCTGCTAATTTGGACAAGGAATTCGGACACTCAAACTATTCTGTACATATAGAACTTCTAGCTCATCTCGTTCGACTATTATTGCGTCAACATCTGGCCGATTGACCGAACGTACTCAACATCAACCAGGGATTCTTTAAAAAAGAGTCGAACCCAATCGTTTAAGACAATTTTCGATTTGATATTCGAAATTCACAGACATTTGGGCATTACGATACCTCGCTGTTGTACAAGGAACAAGCATCCAAAATCGATTGGAATTTGAAAATGCAATCCTAAGTGGGATTTCTCAGGGTGTATTATTTTGGAAAAACAATTCACCTTTGCTGGCGAATGAAAAAATGTGTTGAATTACCTATATCCTCTACAAGAAGTCTTCATCTTCCACTTCTTAGTATTATCATGATCTTTCTCATCGAATGATCCTTTTGTATTTTTCTATTCAGGTGGGATTCAGCGAAACCCCTGAAGAATACAATGACAATAGGCGCAAACAAAGCGAGAGGGCACTTCTGAAACTTTTAATAACATAAGCTGTTTGACAAATAATTATTGCCAAGCGCCGGCTTGTTCAAGGCCCCCTATGTAGATTGTGATGCATAACTACTCAAAGTGACAAAAACCGGCTAACAAGCCGATTATTCAACAAACTGGAAGTTCCATGAAATTGCTGGTCTCTCAGTTGTCTCATGCGGTAGATGCTTTTTGTGGTAGGCAATTCATCCTATTATTCCCAAAGATCTGACCTCCCAAGTTATCGTACTGATTTATATCGCGTTGGCTAGATGTAAGGGATGATAAGCATGTTCTGTAGATTTTTTCCTACAGATATAATTGATCGGATTGACGTGATTGTTTTATGTAAAAGGTAATGATTTATTCACTTGCATTTTTGATAATATTTAATAAGAGATTCATTTCAATCAATTATGATTTCAGTATTTATTGAATGATACCTAAAAATGATTAGTTTTTAATGAATTGAAGTTATCAAAATATAAGAAACAAAAAAATTCACAGTTGACTCAAGAACAAACCCGAAAATAGAATACATATAAAAAAACTTATATATGAGGCTAAACAAAATTATTTCAACAAGTGTATAGAAAAGAATCAAAGTCAATCAAAAGCTCTATGGGATTGTGTGAAAAACTTTTCAAATAACATAAAAATAGAAACGAAATAAAATACATTCGCAACAATGATAACTTGATGATACACGATTAGGATATATAAAAGGTGATTATACTTCACAAATTTGTTGAGAACGAAAAGCAACTGATTCAAGACAAGAATTATGTCTAAATCGAAAAAGCGACATTATTGAATTATATCTCGAAAAAATTTAGGATTATAATGTTTTAATGAACCCTATCTGCTTAATCTAACCACCCTTCTAGTCACCAGTAGATTACATCACCGCCCAGTCCATTTCGGTGGTAAGATAATATGAAATGATAAGAGGAAGGGGCTGAAGAATGTCTTCATGAAACGAATAGAGGAGCATTATATATAATTAGAACTATTTGTCGATAAAAGAGATAAAACCTAAATGGCTTATTCCACACTGGACATCTGTTGAATAGACCAAAGTCGATGTATTTTCATTTCTTGTTTTATACGAGTACAGAAGAGGAACTTTCACATTAACATAAAAGATTTGAAAATTTGAAAGAATACTACTAGAATTATTTTTGAGACTCAGTTTGGTTTATTTTGTACAAAAATTTTCTCATGTTTACCCATTGTATGCATTATTTTTATACCGACGGAAACAGAATTCTTCAAATTGAAAAACTTTTTTTGTTAGTGACCAACTACTTAGTATTGATTATATATATACATATATTTAATGATGAATTTTATTTGGGTACTTGGAAATGATCAATAATCAAAATTAAAAACATCTATATTTCGAACTTTTCTGCAGTTCTTCTTCTAAAAATAATCTTTTATTATAGTCATTTTTGTTACATAATATTTTTATACTTGATCTGGTGTCACTTTAGTGTAAGGCAATGCGTTTTTTTGAAATTTGTGACATTTGTACAATATATACCCCATTGCAATTTTCACATGAAATTTGATAAATAAGGTCTGATTCGGAGTGTTTTTTATATTATCTTTCATTTTATTAAATATGCTTCCTACCATTAATGGATTGTATTTGGCCATTTTTATGTTGTTGATGTCTTTGAAAATATTTGTTAATTTTGGAGTTAAGTCTGGAAGGTAGGGTAAGCTAACATATTTCTTTGCTTCTATATATATACATAAATTTATTTTTTTGTTAGAATTTCTTGTGCTTCGATATAAATTTTTTTTTTGTTTAAAATTTGTTGGGTGTATAGCACTTATTTTACTAATAAATGGTAATTGTTAAATTATTATTTCATTCATTTTATTTTTTCAACATGTTTCGGCGTATCTACGCCTTTTTCAAGGAATATAATACAGTCGATAATTTCCTGTAAATTACATAATAATAAATACACAAATATATCAACAAACAACACAAAGCTTTTGCGTACTTCATTCAAATCGCCCGTCAAGATATTATTTTCTCCCATAAATCAAACTTTAAAAAATCTTCAAATATTAAATATTTTCGTCAGCCATGAATGAAATAATGTGACGATGATGCGCTGTCACGATTTTGTTTTTCCAACTTCTTATTCCAATTTAATGCTGCGACACCTGTACGAACAGTACACCAACAAGTGATAATCCCAAATCTGGGTTTGAATTGGTTCTTTTCGAGAAGTGTTTTATATAAAAAAAAATGAATAATAAAACACTTTTCATAGTTAGGAAAAAGCTTGAAGAAGATCAAACCCTTAGTGAAAGAACTACACTAAGCGTGAATGCAATTATGGAAATGCTTTCTATTTGTATTGAAACAACATATTTCCAATTTGAAGACATCTTTTATCAACAAGAATTTGGAATGGCCATGAGTTCACCACTATCACCAATTTTAGCTGATTTATATATGGAAATTTTCGAACAGAAGGCATTAGAAAAATATGCACTAAAACCCAAACTGTGGAAAAGATATGTAGATGATACTTTCATTATTAGGCAACATGGAAGAGACACTATAGATGGATTCCTTCAATATCTAAACAATCAAGAGGAATCAATTAAATTCACAATTGAAATCAGGAAAGACAGACAACTTCCATTCTTAGATGTACTCGTACATAAACAAAATGGAATCCCAAGAACCACTGTGTATAAAAAGCCAACGAACACAGGACAATATCTACATTTTGATTCAAACCACCAACTAAACACTAAATTGGGAGTAGCAAAATGTTTATTTGATAGAGCAATAAATATTTGTTGCACTGAAGAAGACCAAAATGAAGAAATAAATAACATCTCGAAAACTCTTAGAAGCAATGGCTACCCCAAAAAGATATTAGAAAAAGCTAGACGAACAAGAGAAAGTCAACCTGAACCAACAGATATAAATCAGACCATTAAAACCGTAATTCCTTATGTAAAAGGTTTGTCGGAGAAAATGAGAAGAATTGGAAATAGATACAACATAATGACTGCATTCAAAACTCAAGACACTATCAGAGCTAAACTTACAAAAGTTAAGCCTAATAATGAGACACAAAGGACAAAGAACTGCATATATGAATTACCTTGCGAGTGCGGAAGATCTTACATCGGAGAAACTAAACGGCCTCTGAATGTACGAATAAAAGAACATCAGAAGCTTCTACGAGTACTAGACAGCGGCAAATCCAGGTTGGTCCAACATGCTGTAGATCAGAATCATCGTATAAAGTGGGATGAAGCATCAATAATATCCAAAGAAGAAAAACTTGCAAGAAGAAAAATCAAAGAAGCAGTATTTATGAAAATAACACCTGATTCCATAAGTGCTCCATCTATAGATCTGCCAGAAGTTTAGACGCCGATAGTTCGATCCAACTTAAAAAGATCATCATATCACAGATGAGTATATAACATCGTTCATTTTCTTTCATGACTTCTGTCAATTGACTTTTTGAAAATTGATAATTTTCAAAAGGTTTCTTACTTTTCTCCTTGATATATATATATATATATATATTCTTTTGAACTTTTGGCTTACAATATTTAGTTAGCAAACAAGAAAGCATATAGATCAGGGGTTAGTGACGGGGTGTCATACAATTCGGCGTATGACATAAAAGCCTAGGGAAAAAACCCCAGTAAAAAAACACCCTGGCTCCCCGTCTAAGTGTGGAAATACAAAAATAAGCTGAAATATATTTCTCCTTGATAAAGATAGAAGATGTCTATCGAAACGTCGGAAATCAATACATCCACAATAGATGATGGTAATAGCCCAAACAATCATTCAACACGAGCTCCATCATCAACAATATCTCGTCATACTTTTGACAACGAAATGGTATTCAGATCATTTAGGATTTTAATATTTTTATATCGTATAGTTTTATGGTATATATTTTTATTATAATTTTATTTTTTGCTGATGCGAAATGGTATTCAATATCATTTAAGATTTTGTATTTCTATTACCTGCAATTTTTTATTTATGGATTTCATGAATATTAGTGTCCTGTGTGATGCGGAATTGTATGAAACATTGGAATGTAACTAGTGGTGTTATATATATCCATATTTTTTTTATTGTAAGTGTGCTTTTGAATTGGGTGAATAGGGATGTCACCCTCAATACCATTATTAATTATTCACGATTGCACAGTGGATTACATTTATATTCTCTATTGATATCGCTGACTTGTGTAATCCAATGTAGTTTGTAACACAGCACCAATAAATTATCTATCTATCAAGAACATCCTAGAAGTTGGTCGGCGCTGATATTCGCATCAAGGCATTTTCATACGGAAAACCGTAAATAGAAAACAGTCAATATTTCAGGAAGATTTTTTCTCTGATTCCATTTCCAATGAATTATAACTGAAAACGATAAACCAAACAGTAACAACATTCTATCCTTCACAGTTCCCTGTGGAGTTCCGTAACCGAAAATAGTTCTTCGCAAACAAATTGAAAGCCGCCAACATAACGTTTCAGGCAGTCCCGCCGTACACATTTTGTTTTTAATTAAACTGAACGACTAACATTCCACCAACTGCAATAATAATGTTTTCGGCTGTTGTTCCGTGATCACGTGACGTCGGTTAAATTGTCAGAATTGATCCCCTGGGTACAGTTGCCGTTAAAGAACAGCGTCAGGATGTGAGGATGTTGTTACGTTTATTGTCTATCTTGGTTTAATCTAAAAAATACGAAAACGCCAGCTTGGGAAATTTCCGCAATAAAAGTAAGGTGGACGGACGTATGCCGAGATAAGGAAACTTATGTCCGTTTCCTGAAAAAAATTATTTTCGTTGGAATTGCTTCGTATTAAATTGTTGACGGAATGCGGATGTTATTTTGGACAGGTCTTTTGAAATTTGTTTTTCAAATGAGAACAGTTAATTCCAGGGTATTAGAAAACTTCTTGACGACATTTCGAAATTTAAAATAATGTAGAAAAGCACTGTATGAATGTAACTTTCGCGCCGACAAAATTTTTGGAATGTTTTCCCAGTCCGACCCGCAAAAAATGTGGAATTTACGTTACCATGTTCGGTGATAACAAGCGATCTAATTTTCAATTTTTTGGTTTAATAATTGACTTGTACAACATAAACTTGTCCCTAACAGTAAATGAGAAATTCGCTTTGAAAATTATAGAAAACACTATTTTAATTGTAGGGTAAAATTTCCCGCTAGGTACGATCCTTGTGGCAGAAAAAAACGAGGAAATCATGAAAAGTTGGAAAATAGAAATAACGTTGACATTATCTGAAAATCGAGATCTCAAAAACTCGATTATGTCTATGCCTCAAATTCACAGAAATTTTTCATAATTATCTATACTTTGAAGTGAAAGAACGCAAACACGAAGTTACAGAAATTTTTCAGCAATTTTCCCTTAATTCTTGCGAAACCTTACAATAATTTTATAATAAAGTTAATGATGCGCCTTAAAAACATTGTAAAGTTTCAATTTTCAATGTTACATTGTCCGTAAAATTGAATTTTACTGTTGCAGTTCATAGGAATTTGAAGAAAGCAAAGAAAATTTAGAAAGCACTAACGTGAGGTCAGATTGCTTTGGCGCACTTGCGAGTAAATATTCAAACCTTAACAAATCTATAAGCTCTCTGATCGGGTGAACAATAGTCTTTTTCCGTACTATGGGACAATGTGATGCAAATATGAAAGCCTAATGAATAAACAAACCTTTATCTCAATTTAAAAATAACTACTCATAATTTTCACCAAATTTTGTTCTATGCTTCTCCTAAAAACTTACGTCATTGCTTTTCTGAGTTTTGACGCCATCAAATTCTTTCTCTATGATAAAAATTTTTTTAATTAATATTACGTCTGTGCTTTTCTGAATTTTGACAACGTCATCGACATCGAATTCTACCTCTATGAATTCTATGAAAATTTTG